>JASDQU010012424.1:175459-236360 GCA_032191745.1 Picea mariana
AAAAAAAAAAAAAAAAAAAAAAAAAAAAACCAACTTCAAAGCCATCATAAATTCGAAACTGTCCGATCCTTCATTTGCTAATTTCTAATTGTAAAATGATTTTGTTTGATTTTATTTCATTTTGTTATGAAAAAATTGAAATAGTAAGATTTAGTTTTGATTTCCTTTGTTAATAATAAGTAGCTAGTCTATTTTTGAATAATAGTTAGCATTATTTTCTGAATATCAAATTTATTTTGCTATCTATAGGAAATTGATGATTATGATGTTGATTCCATGAAGAAGACACCTTGGATCATACACTCTATTATTCTGTAGTTGCTTTCTTTTATTTTCATAAAACTTTGTAATGGATTTGGATAAATCAATTCCTACGGGAAGAGTTTCCTGTTATACTATATTTTTAAAACAAATCTATTTTTTGGGGATTACACTCTATCTTGCATGATAAGAGTTTGTTAATCTAGAACTAGTTTAAATATTGGTCACTCTTAGTAGTGAAGGACATCTTTGTTGGGATACATTATGGACACATAATTTTTGAAGACTAATATGGAGAATTTGTTCACTACTTGGCTTTAGACCTATGTGACGCTCACCCATTATGTTTTTGCATCTATTTTATGAAATGTTATTAGGTTTGAAACAACTTTAGTCTGATTAGAGTATGGTATTTCATATTATCCAGCACTTTAATTATGTCTGTAATTTGTTGTTCCATATTACATCTGTGATCAATCTTTCATTTAAATATTGTTGATTTATGTTGGATATTGGATGATGGATTATATGAATGCTTTGTATTGAGTTTCCTTTATTATAAGTATTCATTATCATAAGATCACTAGATCTATACATTTATTAGTATGTTGTTATATTCTTGTTCCTAAGCACCTTTGAGTTTGTTCTGGGAGTATTGGCACCATTCTCTTATAGGTTTACCTCATAGGCAGGACAACATGGAGCTTGAATTGCACAGGAGGATAAATTCATTTTAGTTGATTAATTATAGGTTAGCCTACTTGTTCTTTAGTTATATTATTTATCATGGAATCGGAACAGATTGAATCAATTTTGATTATTTATCTATTCTTATTTCAATAATATTTAATTAGCATTCTTTAGATTTTTTTTTAGATTTTAAATATTAAACAGGGAACAAAAAAATGTATGTGCTTTCTTTATCTATTTTATAAACACTTTCAAAAAAAATTATTTCGCAAGATATCTCGTAAATCTTGCAAATTGTATATACACTGTTCATAATCATATGCACATATCTATGTTTCTATTTTGACAATTGTAAATTATAAAATTTATCTTCGTAGTATCGTAGCCTTATAGATTAGTTTCATTTCTTTCTTATTATTTTTAGGACTTTAGTTGGTCAATGGAGCCATTAAACTCGTCAGGTCATTTCATTCCAAAAGGATTGGGTTATTTAGAAAACTCCTATCTGGATTTGACCTTCCAGTTGATGGTGTGTCCTTCATGCCCGTCAACAGATCAGATCCGTGAAATTTGTTCACTTCAACTTGGGGAAGGCAAGGGTCACGAGGAAGGGAATTGGAAGGAAGGGCCATACTATAGGAATATTTCTCACCTTCAGAATGGGAATGTTGTTCAAGAGAGGGAGATCTAAGGGATTGTTTCAACCACTCGATGAGTGAAGACAAATCACCCTTAACCTCTGCCAATTCTCCTGTAACTTTGTCCTCGAAGGTGTATAAGTGAGAATTATTGGAAACAATTTCAGAGGTTATTCTTTTGAATGTATACCTTGTGTTGTTTAGATTCATCTTATAGGTGAAGGAATTATTGGTTGCGAGTGGTGGCCATGGGTGGAGGGGAATGGAAGAGGGGAAGTGGGACCACAAAAAAAAGAGTAAAAAATGATGTATATGAGTATGTTCAGTGTGAAAAGAGGAATGTAATGAGATAGGTGTCAAATAAGGGTGCGAGAAGGTTAAAAAAAAAAAAAAAGGTTAAAAATGATAGGTCTCAAAATGATCAAGTAAAAAAGGGGAATCCAAAGAGAGATAGGTCTAAAATAAGGGTTCAGGGAGTTAAAAAAAAGTTAAAAATGAAATATGTCACAACGATCCACGCGAAAAGGGGAATCCAATGAGATATGTCTCAAATAAGGTACTAGAAGGTCTCGTTTTTTTTTGGCTTCTTTTTTCCTTTTTCTCTCCTTTTCTTTTTCCTTTTTTTTTTGTTTTTTGTTTTACTTCACCAGGGTTTTATGCAAATGTGAATAACACCGTAGTATCGAAATACCCAAATTCTTGACAGAAAAAATGAAATAAATGTATAGTAATTTTCACAACCTGAATGCAGGAGGAAAGGTTGCAGGGAAATAGATCTTCTCTGTTCCTTTTCTGTTTGTAATTTTTGCAACCCGAATGACGGAGGAAAGGTTGCATGGGAATATATCTTCTATGTTCCTTTTCTGTTTGGTTTCCTTCCCAAGGGTTAAGGTTTTCAAGGTGCCTACAGATAAGGGTTTTCCCTGTGTTATAGCTCTATGATATACATGCGGGGTCCAATAATAGTACTCGACCCAATATCTCAGGGAACTAACTATGGAGGATAGACCATACCCTTAGTTGTACTACTTGAATACCTAGGTACTAGAGAGTATCTTCTCGAGTGTTGTTCTTGGTGGCACTACAACATTCATGCGACCAACTGATTGATCTATGGTTGGTTTCAAAATAGCGAGGGGGTCTCCTGATATACCAGAGGAATGTGGAAGCATAAGTCTGTATACATGTATTGTCTGATGCGCTACCACTTGAAGGAGTACCAACAAGGGTTACAAGGGTGTCCAATAATGTGAGCTTAATTACCTCTTGTATTTCTTGCATGTATGCTTCCCTGACTGCATATTTATGCGTTGAATGGCATATCTATATAGATTAAAGACGTTGGAACACGTCTCTACCATGGAAAAAAATTTAACCCACAAATCCTGCCAAGGAAAGCACTCTGATACCACTTTTTAGGCACCAGATCTATTATAATTGAAGAAAACATAAATATTGGAGTGAATATTGTTGGAGTTACTTCACACACACCTAGGATTTCTTTTTCCTAAGGTTGTTTTTTGTTTATTAGTCACAATTAGTCATTATCCACTCTCCTATATTTTACGGGAGAATATTCCACCTGGAGAATATTCTCTTTCAGTTGACACTTCAATTTGACTAGTTGAGTTGAGTCTAGATGTTGCATTAGTTTTGTCACCATGCAACATTCGTATCATCACCATGATAATGCTCACTTTCCTTGGGATCATATCCATACTAGCACATTACCCTTGATTCCTTGATCTAATCCTCACTACACTATGTTCATTCAGTTAACTGAAGACTAGTTGACTAGTTAACTTAGCTAGGTGGCAATTCACTCTCATAACTGCCTGAGAGACTAGACTAGGTGGAAGTTCAATCCCGTAACTGTTGGTGTGTGTCCAGATCACTCTAGACCACCACTATTGTGCATTGGTTCTCCTCTAGTTTGCATTCATTGAGTTATACAGAGTATATCATGTGTAACTTATTCATTATTCATTACGGTTAATGAGAATTATTATATTCTTTCTCAATTTCTCTCTACAAATGTGTGTAGTATTTTGTAGATAGATATATTATGTGCAGTTTCAACACATTTACATGGTATTAGAGTCGACAGACTACTAAGCAAAAGCTACACGAAAATTTTTTTGCAGGTACAAAAGATTGAAGACATCGGAAAGATGGATTTCCAAAAGAATTCATTCTTACACCTTACAACTACTTTGAATGGAAAGAGAGAATAATGATTCATCTATGAACCAAAGGATTCTATCGGTTAACCTTGAATACAGATACAAAACCGACATCATCCATAGAAAAATCAAAGTACTTAAATTAGTTGGATGAAGCACTCGAAACGATTTGCAGTCTTATTTCTCCCGACCTCCTTTTTCACATATCTTCCTGTAAGACTCCAAATTAAGCCTGGACCACCTTGGAAGGGATATTTGGAAAAAAATATGAGATGAGGGGACACATTTTGGAGGTGGAACTACTCACATTGGATCCAAAACCCTTCAACAATATCCAAGATTTCTTTACAAAATTCAAGGATTTACTGTCGCAACTCAAAGCTTGCAGGGTTGATAAATATAAGGAGGAGAAACAAATGGTTCTCACCATTCTATCCAAAATTGGTCATGAATTTTCTGTATTCGTATTCACATTCCATTCTGTCAAATTTTCCTCTGCAACCACCTAGAATATGCCTTCTCTTGAGGACTTTATTGAATCCCTGACACAAGAGAAAACCAAGCTCATCAACATGGGAAAAATCAAAGGCCCAAAGGTGCATGCACTTACTGTGAAAGATGGAATCCATCAATATCACAAATATAAAGATAAATACAAAAATAAATCTCATGCACATCTGAACAAGGAAGGGTACACAAAACCCTTCATCGATGCCTCCGGATCCAAAGGGGGAAAGGGAAGAAAAGGGGAGAAATGCATGTACTGTCATAAAGGATTCCATTCAGAATCTGCATGCATGCAAAAGAAAATAGATCTAGTTTCTCAAATACTCTAGCAAAACAACCTTGGATATCGCATCCCTGAGGGTGAAGAAGAAGAAGCCAGAAGATCTGAATCCCAAGAAAGGAAATTGTATCCATGTCTTGATTGCCATCAAATCCTCTCTCGATGCTTGGATCATAGATTCAGGAGCATCACATCACATGGCTGCCTCAAAAGCAATATATTATTCATTGGATGCATGCAAAGGTCCTCCTATTTTGACGGGGGAAAACGCTTATGTCAAAGTCACCTAAAAAGAAAGGATTGAACTCACCAATGGAAGCTTCGAGAATGTGTTGCATGTTCCCAAACTTTCTTTCAACCTTATCTTTGTCTATCATATGACCAATTCTGGCACTGGAAATAAATTCATATTCACACAAAATGTCATGGACATCTATGACATGAAAACCAACTCCAGGGCTGCTACCGGTGAGGTAAATCATCAATCTAGATTGTATACATTTTATGAATTCATTGAACCTGATTCTGCTTTACTGCTTCCTCATGCTGATAAAAGTAGTAGGATATGGAACGAAAGGTTTGGACGTTTTAATTTCAGATATATGCAATAGCTTAGCAAGTAAACATGATGGTCTACCATACATCCATTTCTCCAAGGGAGTATGTGAGGGATGTGTTCTCGGAAAACACCTTCAAGAGAAATTCGACAAAGGAAAGTCTCAGAGAGGTTCTGCACATTTAGATTTGATCCACAGTGACCTTATGGGTCCTTTTTGACATCCATCCATTAGAAAAACAAGTTTTGTTCTCATTTTTGTTGATGATTTCTCACGTTTTACATGGATCTACTTTCTTAGGAAAAAATATGAGGTCTTTCAACACCTCAAAGATTGCAAAGCCCTGGTTGAGACAAAGTCTGGAAAGAATATCAAAGTCCTATGAACTGATAACGGGGGAGAGTATGTCAATAATGAGATCCATTATATTTTCCATGAGTCAAGGATTCAGTTGTAGCATATAGTTCCCTATACTTCGCAACAAAATAAAGTTGTTGAGCAGAAAAACAGATCTCTAAAGGAGATGACATCTTGCATGTTGCATGCAAAGTCACTACCACATAGACTATGGGCCGAAGCACTTAATTGTGCAACATACATCCAAAACATATCTCCCCATAGATCTGTCAAGGATAAGACCCCCTACGAGGCTTGGAGCGGCCTCAAACCAAAAGTGACCCACTTTCTCATTTTTGGTTCACGTGCATGGACCCGGATTCCCTATGAAAAGAAGAAGGCACTTGATCCACAGAGCACTGAGTGTATTTTTGTTGGATACCCCAATAGTTTGAAGGGATATAGGCTTATTGATATTTCCTCGGACTGGCTCATCATTGAACGTAGTGTCCAATTCGAGGAAAGTGTCTTACATGTACCTCAACATCCGCATGCATACACCTTCATTCTTCCACCTGTCCGAGATGATGAGCATCCACATGTCGACTCTTCTTCAGACGAGAGTTCTGACTCAGAGCACTCAAATGATTCAGATTCATAGTCAGTACATTCARATGCATATTTAGAGCATCCATGTGAATTTGTAGAGCTAAAGAAAAGGACCAAGTGGGAACAGACTACTCTTCAGTATGCAAAGGATCTCGTTGGTGATCCAACCGATACTAGGAGGACTCGATCTGATTTCAAGGAGCCTCCTGTTGCACTCACTGCCACTGAACCATTTCCCTCCAGGCATCTTTTCTTGGTTCAGTCTTCAGATCCACAGTCTTATGGCGAGGCTGTTGGAAATCCCTTTTGGGAATCCGCCATGTAGGAGGAGTAAAACTCCCTCCTTAAGAACTAGACTTGGGATCTGGTTCCCCTTCCTTCTAGGAGGAAACTTGTTAGATGTAGATGGGTCTACAGGACCAAGAGCGCATCGGATGGACATATTAGCAGATACAAATCCAGGCTTGTTTCCAAAGGCTTTCAATAGGTGCATGGTATTGACTATGATGAGACCTTCACTCCAGTAGCGAAGATGAATTCCATACGATTAGAAATTTCCATTATGACAACCAAGGGATGGGAAGTCCATCAGATGGACATGAATAATGCATTTCTTTACGGTGATCTCTCTGAGGAGATCTATATGGAGCAGCCCCAGGGATTTATGCAGGACTCATCTTTGGTCTGTCAACTGAATAAGTCCCTTTATGGCCTCAAGAAGAATCCGAGGGCATGGTATGCCAAGATGGAATCCTACCTATTGTCACAGAACTTTGTACATTGTAAATCAGACCCAAATTTCTACATGCTCAAGATGGTTGATTCACTTATACTTTTAGTTATGTATGTTGATGATTTGTTGATCACTGGTTGCTCGAATTCAGCGATTGCTACAGTCAAGAGGATTCTACATGACAGGTTTCTTATGATGGAAATGGGTCCTCTACACTTGTTCCTTGTAATTGAGACCAGTCAAGATGCATCGGGCATCAAATTGTCTCAAGATAAGTATGCACGAGATCTCCTTAAGATATTTCACATGACAGACTACAAGACTGCTCCGACTCCTTTCCTATCATGAGTCAAACTTGAGGATGGAGGGGAGACTCTACTAGTTGACAACACACTGTAAAGACATCTGGTGGGGAGCTTGTTGTATCTCACACACTCTAGACCAGACCTCTCCTATGTTGTTGGTGTAGTTTCCAGGTTCATGTAGGAGTTGCATGCACTACATTGGAAGGCTGCAAAGCATATCCTTCTATACGTATAGGGCACCATCACCTTTGGGATTAATTATGCAATAGACTCTACATTATATCTCATCAGGTTTACTGATTCTAACTGAGTTGGTGATAGCACTGATCGCAAGTCCACATCTGGTTACTCACTCAGTATTGGTTTCGGGCCTATCTATTGGTCGAGCAAGAAGAAAGTTGCAATTTCTCTATATTCATTCGAGGCAGAGTACAGAGGGGTAGTTAACATAAACATTCAGGCTATGTGGCTACAACATTTTCTCACTGAGTTGGGAATTCAGTTTCATCGGTCGATCGTCATCTAGTGTGACAACCAAAGCACTCTGAAGTTTTGCAGAGATCCAGTTCAAAGGCATTGGATGAAGCACATCGATATCCACATGCACTACATTCGGGACTTAGTACATGAGGGTATCATCGACCTATAGTGTTGTTCTTTAGTAGAATAGACTACATACATATTCACCAAGCCCTTCACTAAGAAGAAATTTCATTCTCTGCGAAATTGTCTTGGAGTGAAGGACATTGTTGCCTAGAAACTGTAGTTCTTATTCTTACATACATTGTACCTTAAGGGGGGGGTTTCCCATGAAGTTTTCCATCTTTCCTCACTTTATTTCAGTGTATCTTTTGTATTTGGGTACCTAACATGGCCTTGTTTTCGGGACCCATTCTTTATTTTCACCATAGTGATGTTCAGGGGGGTGTTGGAGTTACTTCACACAGACCTCAGAATTATTTTTCCTAAGGTTTTTTCCTTGTTTATTAGTCATAATTATAATTATTCATTATCTAGTCTCCTATATTCTAGGGGAGAATATTCCACCTTGAGAATATTCTCTTTCAGTTGACACTTCAGTTTGACTAGTTGAGTTGAGTCTAGATGTTGCATTGGTTTTGTCACCATGCAACATTGGGATCATCACCATGATAATGCGCACTTTCCTTGGGATCATCACCATGATAATGCGCACTTTCCTTGGGATCATCACTAGACTGGTGCATTACCCTTGATTCCTTGATCTACTCCTCACTACACTATGTTCAGTGAGTTAATTGAAGACTAGTTGACTAGTTAACTTAGCTAGGTGGTAGTTCACTCTCGTAACTACCTAAGAGACTAGAATAGGTGCAATTTCACTCCCGTAACTGCTAGTGTACGTCCATATCACTCTATACCACCACTATGGTGCATTGGTTCTCCTTCAATGCTCATTCATTGAGTTATACAGAGTATATCATGTATAAATTATTCATTATTCATTACGGTTAATGATAATTCTTCTATTATTTCTCTCCTTCTTATTCTTTCTCAATTTCTCTCTGCAAATGTGTGTAAGATTTTGTAGCTAGATCTATTATGTGTAGTTTCAACACATTTACAAATACTAGCAAAATAATAACAAAGAATAGAAATATAACATCGAAACAACAAAATATATGGAACCACAACACAAAAATAATACCTTTATTGATAGAAAACAATGTTCACTTGCCTCTTCGAGGGGGTAACCTCCAGTAGAGAAGATCTCTATTAAAATAAGTCTCAAGACAGATCCCTCGCATACCTTCAACTCTTATTTATACTAATTATGTCTTCTACAGAACATTCTATAGGAATATATTTCTAGAAGCGGAAGCTTCTATTAGGTCTTATTACATTGACTTGTTCATATTTATTAAATAATCCTTATTAACTAGTATCAGTCTTTATTACATGGAAATATATTATTATACCTATATGAGAAGTTAGGGGTTTAGGTCCCTAACAGGGGGGGCATGAATTGTGCATCCTGCAGTTTCTTTGACCTGCATATGAATTGGGAAGTTAATTAAACTCCACAACCAACAATATCCCACTTGGATACTGATCACAACAACTCCACTCTTGTTTTACCTGCTGGACTATGATCCACCTTAGACCTAGAAAATTTCTCATCTTCACCTTCATGCTTAAATACCAACTAAAACTGAGCAGGAACACAGGTTCTACCTGGTTACTCCCTTTGTTAACATGTCTGCAGGATTCTGGCTAGTATGTATCTTTTCCAACTTCAATTGTCCATCTTCCAAGATGGATCATATGAAATGGTACATGATTTGTATATGCTTAGTCTTAGAATGAAAATTTGAGTTCTTTGCAAGATGAATGGCACTCACGTTATCACAATACAACCTTCTATTCTCCTTTTTCTTTCACAATTCCTCCATAAACCTTTGTAATCAAATCATTTCTTTACTAGCCTCTATAGCAGCAACATACTTTGCTTCTATTGTTGAAAGTGCAACAACCTTTTGCAATTTTGAAATCCAACTTACCGTTGTTCCACCTACAGTAAAAACATATCTTGTGGTGCTCCTCCTGCTATATTTATCACCTGCCATATGTGAATCAACATATCCCTGTAGAACAGTGTATGAACCTCCAAAACATAATGCATGATCACTAGTGCCTCTCAAATACCTGAGAATCCACTTTACTGCCTCCCAATGTTTTTTACCTGGATTGTTCATATACCTGCTCACAACTGCCACTGCATGTGTTATATCTGGTCTTGTGTACACCATGGCATACATTAAGCTACCAACTGTTGATGAATAAGGGACCCTGGACATGTATTCTATCTCCTCATGTGTCTTGGGACACATTTCCTTAGTTAATTTGAAATTGTTGGCCAAAGGTGTACTAATTGGTTTTGCATTTTGCATTATAAACCTCTCCAAAACCTTTTCTATGTACTCACACTGAGACAATGTCAATATGTGAATTTTCATGTCTCTTGTTATTCTCATACCAAGTGTTTTCTTTGCAGCACCCAAATCCTTCATTGCAAATGAATCAACTAATTTCCTTTTGAGAAAATTTATATCTTGCATGTTAGACCGTGCAACAAGCATGTCATCTACATACAATAATAAGATAATATATATTCCATTTTGTAGCCTCTTAAAATAAACACAGTGATCATAATGACATACACTATAACCTTGTTTTGTCATAAACCTATCAAATTTCAAATACCACTTCCTTGGAGCTTGCTTTAGGACATACAATCTCTTCTTCAACCTGCATACCAAATTTTCATTCCCTTGTGGTTGTTGGATATAAATATCTTCCTCCAAATCCCAAAGGAGAAAAGTTGCTTTTGCATCTAATTATTCTAGATGAAAATATTCTACTACCACAAGACTTAAAATAGTCCTAATTTAAATCATTTTAACAATAGGAGAAAATATTTCATCAAAATCTATACATTTATTCTATGCAAACCCATTTACAACAAGTCTGACCTTATACCACTTTTTTCCTCCACCTTCTTCCTTCAACATGTAAACCCATTTATTCTGCAATGCTCTTTTTCCTACACTCAATTGAACCAAGTCCCAAGTTTGGTTATTTACCAAGGAATCCATTTCCTCTTCCATTCCTTGCTCCCACTTCTTACTCATGTGTCCAATCCTATGATTCCAAAATGTTGTATCCACTCATGTAGAAGCTAAAGAAATAGAATATTCATTATCACCAATACATAAATACAATGTACATACCTTCACTCGTTTTGTTATCACCAATGATCCTTTGGTGACCTTCCATGCCTTATCTGTAAATATAGATATTAAACCTTCACTTTCCAACTACCTAGTTGAAATTATATTTTTCCTTATATCTGGAATATGTATTACCTCTTTCAACAACCATTGGTTTCCATTATTTTGTTTTATTTTTACCTTACCCATTCCAACAATTTTGCATCGTGCATCATCACCCAAATGAACCTATCCAAAATCACCTTGAACATAATCTAGAAAATGTTTCCTATGGGGTGTAGCATGAAATGAAGCCCATGAATCTACTAACCAAGACTTGAAAATATTATCTACAGAAAGAGACACATATATACATGGTTCACCCAATGTGGGCTACGTCTACCAGAGAAATTTCTAGGTCCTTCCTTTTTATTTTCCAGCAAAATGAAGGGATACAACCTACAACACACTCGTTGTAATTTCTTCTTCTTTCTATCATAGAATCCTCTCTCAAAATAAAATATTTACAATAATACAGAGTCGCAATACAATTCCCTCATAAAATAGGGTTTCCTTCTATGGAAAAAAATCGTAACATAACTTCTACCATCAGATCTACGACCTTATAATGATCAGCCGCCTCATGGTCATGGGGGGAATCAAATGTGTATCCTGCATTTTCTTTGACCTGCATATGAATTAGGAAGATAATCAAGCTCCACAACCAACATGTGATCCCATGAATAATTACAACACGCCACACAGAGGTCTTTAGAGGAAGCTTGTGTGCGTGAGGAAATACAATGCGTGATGTAAAGGTCGTTGGACGAGGCTCAGAGACAAGACAAATTGTGGTGAGCTGAACAAAGAGAAATAGAGGAACACATGCACACAGTGCTAAAGTGACGGTGTGAGAAGAAGCATTGCGTGACATGGGTCACGAGGGAGAAACTGAAGATCAAGTAAGTAACTTCTTGCATTGTTGTTTAAAGTTGTTAAGTGATCTTGATGTTGCACAAAAGTTGACGCATATGTTAGCAAACTGCATGGGGGAGGAAGGGACAAATAGAGCTATATGATCCCCCCTACTAGAAAGGGATGTGTGCTAGGTCAGTAAACATAAGCACACAGGAAAAGAGTTAAAGATAACAACTAAAATTGAAAGTTATGAGATGGATGGTGTCATGTTGGATTTGGGATAACATCTTTCCAAAGAAATCATGGGAGTTTATGGGTAAATCAAACTTGGAATGGTCTCCCATACAAATTCAATTAGAAAATAAATACAAAATATATCCTATTGGCTGACTAGAGAAAGTCGAGGTGAACATATAAGGGGTGAAGATGAAGGTAGATTTTGAAGTGATAGAAATAATGGATGACTTTGATCCATACCTTTCCCTACTAGGCATTGATTGGGCGTTTGACAACAATGTTGTGTTGAATATAAAAAAGAGATATATGTCGTTTGAGACAGACACCCTGCATGTGATTGCACCATTCGATCCTAATAAAGGTGACATATACAATGAGTCGATGGATGAATATGCATAGAGCTCCATTATTGAAAATATTTACAATATCACAAGGTGTATGGAATATTATTTCAATCCCACAAAGGATGGGGAACTAAGTTGGAGGAGCATGAATTCATATGATACTAATTTAGGGAATGCCATGGAGAGGTGGAAACATAATATTTATGAAATATCTATAAGAAGATGCGCCCAAATTACCACTAAACTACGTGAAGAGGAATTTGGGTCCTACCGATTCAATGGGACGGATTTAGTGGATATGTTCATTTCCTAGATGCAGCATATTCCTATACTCCATCAGGTATGTTTTAATAGGAATACCCATGTAATGGTCGATTGCACATAACAAGCATCTCCATGAATGGGCAGTCATGGAAGACGTGATAAGGGAAAGGTTCATACCAAGGGTAGGTATCCACTAATACATGTGTTACTGCGAAAGGAATTAGGTAGCCAAGTAAAGGAAACATACACGAAGAAGATATATGAAATCTCAACATTCTATGCCAAGAAGACATTATGTCCATCAAATTCCTCAAATTCCTAGTGGATGAGTGGGTGAGCCACATGATTAAAGGATGAATATTAACACTCTGTGGGATATACAAGAGATCAATTTCTCCCATTCAATCCCTCTAACCCCTTATTTAGAAAACAGACGAGTTGTGCAAGATTAAGGAATCGGTGGCCAGCCAATATATGCCCCCAGATCCAGCTAGCACTATTTCATATCCTCCATGGTGGAAACCAAGAAGTTGGATCCATGTGAAAAAGCATCACGACCGACGAGGGGTCATTGTGCCAAATTAACACTTTGTGAACTGATGAAAGGGTATGTAAGAATCATGTGCAGTGCCCCCTAAAGAATAAGACTTATGCATGTATGGAGCCCTCACATAACACTCCATAGTAAGGAAGTATAAGCCTCTTCATGCAATAAATATTGACCTATTCATTGTATGTTTCCAAGGGGTTGGCATGTTTTGACGGTACCTGAAGGTAAATGCTAAGATTAAGTCTGGAGATTACGCATGTTTGAAAGTAAAAAGGAATTGACATGGACCATCGATGCGAGAGGGCAGACAGAAGGTTGATGAGGATCGGAGATAGAATAATTTTGGTGGTGGCCACAAGACAAAACACTCTTCCCACTCTGTTGACAACAAGAGATGACAAGGAAATAAAAGTATTAATGTCCTGGTGGTTCTCGAGGACAGTCATACTACCCTCTGATTTATTAATGACTTGTAGAATATCTCCCAAAGATTATTCCCTCATACTCATATGGAAACTTCCCCCCTCCAAAGTTACTGTTGTTTCCCCTTTGAACTCATGGATTCCTATTTCTATTCTGTGATAGGGATTTTTGGATCTATAAAGCAACGAGAAAGGAAAATTAGAAATGAATAGGGACATAGTCGACGAGACCAACTTGGCACTAGGGTTCATCCACTAAGATGTTGACATTGCCAAGGAGGGATTAGTGGATACAATTTGAAATGGCTTTGTCGAGTAGGAAGTAGGCCTGTAACAAAACAAAGGCTTTCTAGGACCAACAAATACTAGATCCATCTTTACCAAGAAATGTTAGTTTTATAGGCTCCCAAATGGGGAAAGTTGAGGTTGTTTAGTTTGTTGACTATGATGTTAGAGATCCTATACCATTCCCATATTTTTTCTTTCCCAACTACACATAGGTGGTTCACAGTGCGGATGTACAACAAATGGTGCTCACACAAGAATGGGTCAAGCCACTTTGACAGGCCGACATACTATCGTTGGTCAACTATCCTCACTTTGTCCACGGGGAATCAATTACCATATGTGTTCTCTTCCATCTTACTTGCCTACATGGTGGATATTTCTGGTTGGGAGAAAAATAATTGGTTGATGCAAAAACAATCCATCAAGATACAGGATTACCCATGCATGGCGAAAAACATGAAAAATATCTCAGACCCAAAGATTATGCCTAGGATGATGTGGATGGAAATTATGAAATGCACTAGGGAAAACATGGGGTGGTGATATTAGAGATCAATAGTCATCTAGTTCAGTTTTCTACCGAAATCCTTGCATGTAATATCTTACAAAAATGCAGGAAGGATGAGTGCCCTCTTAGCGTCTTCATAGTAGATGAATGGTGTATGGGAGGTGTCCAGTTACCCTCGTATCAGTATATCCTCAATGAATTTGTCGATGATTGCTTGGATGCATAGAATTTTAGGAAGGAATTCCATTATAGCTAGATCTTGTTGCTTCTAGCCATGGTTCTTTGGTGACCCCCTCCAAGAGATGAACGTGCTACTATGGGTGACCCAAAATTCGCACCCCCTGATTCCTCCCATTACAATTCAACAGAGACCATGTCATTCAGGAATCCAATGATAGAGTTTTTCAGAGATGGTACCAATAAATAGTCCTAGAAACCAACTCACAAGTGCACATCCTATGTAATATCATCGACATGTATGTTATTTATCTTTTAATTGAATGCAATTTATAGAACATTTATATCTATCCCAGTGACAACCAGGGGGATACAATGGGGTTGCTTCCCTTCTCCATAATAGAAATGGATATCCAACAGGGGATGGCAGAGTAGCTAACACATTTGAAACCAGTTTTGGATGAAGAAATAGACACTCTAGAAACGTGCACTAAGTGCAACCAGGATCGAAGGTGGGTCGAGGTTGCCCAGATGAGGGAAAAATGTACAGTCCCAATCGAAGGAGGATTCAAGGACAATAAGACTTCCAAATGGAATTGAAACTTGATTTCCACATATGTAAACCCTATGAACATTAGGTCCATTATTGAACACGATAATGTTGACCAATGGACACATGCTTCCCCATCTCACAATGCGCAACAATCAGCACAGTCCACGCTTACTAGTACAAAAAGACAAAAGAGTAATCCAGATGTTTGATTGGTCATGCCCCATATACAACTAGGACCGAGAAAAATGGTGCATAGGATTGAAAATCTGATTACAACCCTCAAAAGGCAGTTGTTTCTACAACATATGACCTATACATAGGCTTCCCACAATGTCAATAATCTTTGTCATCAGTTGGGAGGTGTCATGCCTTCTCCCAACACTCCAAATTGGTCATTGGCCTTAATTTCTAGTTCCACTAGTCATGCATGGGTTCCCAGATTCAACTCCTCATTGCTCCCATCGGTGGACATGGCCAATATAGACATTCTTTAGCACTAGTTCCTACTCCATCAGTGCAAGATTGTATTACTACTCTACTTATGAAATTGGGTGAAAAAAACCAAATGCTTAGTCAGGCTCATGCAAAACTTCAACTGCAACACCAAGTAGATATTGCAACACACAATTAGACAAGGGTGCACTATCAGCAAGAGGTTTAGGATCACTCAGACTTGCAGCAAAAATATGGCATAGAATTTGCGGCCCATGCAAACACAAAGGTTCAATCTACTGAGAATAATGCCACCTTTAATGACCTCCTAGGGAAGGTTGAAGATTTGTATGCATGTATATCGAACACCTTGGGAGAGGCTTGGGACATTCCCCCTTGTATCAAACTCTCAGTTGTAAATACCCTCCTACAATATTTGTAATAATAGAATACAATACTTCGCACATGGCTTAAACCTACAACACTAGAGGAGACATAACTGAAGAAGAGAATTGTGACGACCGAACTAGCCGTTCGAGATGACCATAATAGATTGAAGGAATTTTCGGATGTGTTTAAATTCAGTTCCACCTTATGGAACAATCTTTATAATCCCCCATAACTGATTTCTATTGATGATAGAGTTCACGTAATAGAATTTTAGGTTTCCCAACAAAATAGCACATTAGCTTCTCTATATCCAAGCGAGTGCCAAGCTACGATGACAACCATTGCGACCAAGAATAAGGATATTAATGCAGCTAGGGTGGAGTAGAAAACCATTTCATAGTTAGCCACTAATGTGACCGATAAGGCCTTAATATTTTATACTTAGTTGAAGGTCGTGTAGCACGTTGCTTCCCATATTATCAAGAATATGGAGACAATGGACCTCACATCTCTCCAGGTTACACGAGTCGATGATGATGAGATCATTCAAATCACCAAGGAATTTCATGACACCCTTAATGAATATGATCATCGATTCAAGGAGTTCCTTCAAAAAGTTATGAATATGTTTTCTTTTGTCATGTCAGTTACTCCATGAGGCCATTGGCTTGAGGAAGAGCCAAATAATAGTTGTGGGGGCATGTTGGGTCAAATTTTTGGAATAGATATTGTGTGCATGCACAAACGTAGTTGTGTGTGCACTACAATTTTTCTATAATTTTAAGCGCACACCAACAAATTCATAGTAGATGGAATGATGCATGTGTGCCAGTCTAAGTGTTACTATGCACACCAGTCTAAGTTCTACTAAGTGAGCCAGAAATCAAGAAGATATTGCATGCATGCTGCCATAGCCACGCTCGCAAGCATGTCCGCTCACATGATCTTTCCTTTCCACATGGCCCGAAGAACCCCAAACGATTCTTCTATTTCCCTATTGGGAAATCTTCACCCACAACAACTCTCTCTCGGGATCTCCCTTTTTCCTTATCGGGAAATCGGAATTCGCGACTTCGCGAGGTCAATGGCCAAGCGTTGAACTCTTGAATCCCCGACACCCGATACAATTCAACGCTGACCCTCTCCTTTACCTTTTCGGGGCTTTTCTTATCGCGATATCGGCACTCGCGAGGTTGAACAATTCACTTTCCTGACTCCCGATACCGATACATCGAAACTTCGATGCACACGTGAGTTTGACCTTTCAACATCTTCACTCCATCGGCATTTTGGAGTTTGCAATATCACAAATCCTGATGTCAATGTTTCAGGATTTCTCGCCATGAAACTCCGATAAGGTGTTCCACCTGTCGACTAGCCGACTCCGCTATGGCCCCACACTATCCTTTTGGCTATCGAGATATCGCGTATTGTGATATCGCGATTCCTGCTGCTATGTTCACGGGACTTCCACCCATGAAACCCCGATGCATGATCCCACGTGTAAATCCGACGGTCCTTGTGACTCGGATCAACGGTCCTGTCCCTTCTGAGCTTTTAACCTCTCGGGAATGTTTGCCATATCTTCCCTGCTTCTCCGCTAGATCTAACGGCTCACGGAATTTTGTGAATTCCCCTCAGAGAATTCCGACCGTCCGTTCTTCCTTGCGATCCCTGCAAATGGCCAAGTGTTCCTCAGCGGAACCCGTCCACCTGCATGCAAACTTACAATGCTTTCTTACAAGCTTCAAACTTACGATGCTTTCTTACAAGCTTTCAAGGTACAACTCTTGTGCAACCCTTTGACAGTTTCAAAGGCCTTATCCTTCCTGAGCTTTTCCATGACTCTCCAGTCCTTGGGAAAATAAAACCCTTTGCATGCACTCCTTGCGGAAACCTTCCAACACCTCCAAGTGTTAAGTTCTTCGACTCTACGCACACCTGCAGCAACAATCTCTCAATGCTCTGCTCAGAATCGCAACTCTGAGGCTTATCTTGGCCTGCGCACTCCTTGCATGGCTCTTGTGCTCAACTGCACTTCAGGGAATTTAGAACAAAGGTTAAACTATTCGAGCCCTCCGTCAACGCACTCCTTGCGGACGCTTCAACTGCACTCCTTGCAGGAACTCTTGCTCAGATAGAGAAACAATTGAAACTAATTCCTACTTCCCTTCAGACTTCAAACTTCAAACATGAAATCACATACACAGCATAAAAGAAAATGTATAACAGGAAGAAAACATCCATGAGCATATCAATCAACATCAATACACAGAGAACAACACAAAACCATGAATTTGAATCAACCTCTTCTATCAATTCAAATGTCTGTACATGGGTGTTTTCACACAACTCTCTGCTTGCTCTTGCTCTTCCTGCTTCAATAATGTTACAATGTACAATGAGGGTGTCTATATCCCATTTCCTTCTTGTGCTCTCAAGCTGTCTAATCTACTCATTCAATTCTACCTAATTTACATTTAATTTCATAAATTCCTTCTATCTACTTAAGGACGAGAGCGACTCGCTCAAGGTCCGTTACATTATACAAGTGCACCTACATTTAATTAACACATTTAAGGTTTGGCGCATCAACTTCAAGGGAAAATTCAAAATTTGTGCTGGCGCTTGTCCAACTGTCTCTTTTGCTTCCATGCTGGCTCGCTTGATGTTGGTGATGCTCCTGCATCACATGCCAGAATCAAGAAGATACTATTCTAGAAATATTCATGAATGAATAGGTTAGTCAACACAAGAGATCGTGGAACAATGAATGAATGAGATGGCAAGTTGGTTAAGACTACCATGACTCCATAGAGGCTACATGGGTTGCATGTGGATGGAAGAAGCATGCAAAAATGGTAGTTATAAGAGAGAATGGAGCATACTTGAAAGTGATAGAGCGCTAGAGCAGAGAAGAAAATAAAAGGGAGAAATGATGAAAAAAATAGATTTGGTTAGCCATTTGGTTGGTTGTTGATTATTGATGTTATAATCATTGTTGTTGTAAGAGTTAGTTTGTGAGTTTGGTTTTTGTAATACATGGAGAGTTTGAGAGAAAATGCATGGTTCCTTGTAATGAACCACTGTGAGAATGTATAAGAGCACATGGCATTGTTTATGAAGTGTTAAGTCTCTGGGTCTATGTATGTGACTGGTTCAATGAATATAATAAAATCTTCAATTATTCATGTCCTTTGATGTCTTGATCATGTGTCCAATGAATGTATGCGATACTATTATCTATTGTTAATTGTTAAGCATATTGTAATGGAATGTATGGATGTCAACCTGAATGGATTCCGTATGTAATTAAGCCTCCATCAATGACATAAGACTCTGGTGCGTTTTACTTAAAATTCATTGGTGCATGTCCATTCAAATGAATTGGTGTGTTTTTTTACCAACACAAGCACTGACAAAAAACCCTCCGCTACAACCTACGCACACCCAATTGTTTTTTTATTTATATGGAATATCTGTTAAAAACTCTATTTGGAATAGTGATGGTTGTAGCAGAGGTTTTTTTGAAAATATTTCCAAATCTTATAACACTAAAACCCTCCACAAAAACCTCTACTACAAGGTGTTCTCCTTGTAGTGATAGCATTCCATAATGGCATCAAGAGATAACTGAGATTTTGTGTATGTTTGAGAAGGAACTACCCATGATTTTTATGGAATTGTAATTCCATCTTCTAATTCACCTGCCTAATATGGTTGAACTAGTTTGGGTGCTCTCATGTCAATTGATGTTCTTCTTAGGGAGGTACATAAACAATTGAAGGAGTTTGTTCGACAAGGGAAAAACTAGAGGGTGTTGGGTAGGAAATTTTGGATACAATTTTGAGGAAAATATTAAGCATGGAGGATATGTGTAACAACAGAATAAATGAGAAGATAAGAGTAGAGTGTGTAGTAAAGGTGCATCCAATATTGAAGTGTGCAGTAAAAACATATGTGGAAGCGAAAGAAAGAGAATAAAGTAGGAGGATAAAATGGGTGAAAAGGAAGGACAATAGTTCAGCATGCAAAAGTAGAGAGACATGAAAAAGCAGGAAGAACAAGAGTTGGAAAGGAAAAAGTAGCATGCAGGCGCAAAAGAAGGAAAAGCATGCTCGAACAACGATTCAACTTGAGTTGTAATGAGTCAAAATGAGTTGTAATTGGTTTTTGGGGTTAAGCAAGTAGGGTTTTGAGCCATAGAATCCATGTATAAATATGTAATGGGTTAGGTAGAATAGGTTATTGACTTCGTTCGAAAGGAGAGTGAGAGAATGGATTGAGGATGAGAGAGATTCTATGTCTGAAGGTTTAGGGAGACTTGTAGAGAGATGCTTTCACTGCAAAGAAGCTAAGCAAGATGGCGAGAAAGATATCATGATAAATATGTTGTAAGTGCAATGCGCAAGACTGGAATGATTACAGAAAGCATAATAAATAAGCCATTCGCTGTGGACATAACCAAAATTTGGGTGAACCGCGTTAATTCCTATGTCTACTTGTATTTTCATGTGATTGTTGATGGATAATATGTTTATGCGTGTTATACTAGATCTATTTATTATATGAACACTACATTATAGTTATGAATGTTACAATGAATGTTTTTATGTTGCAATGTGTAGTATAATGGCACTATATAGCTGAATTCACTAGGTAAACAAGGAATAAAAGACACAGGATAATACACACATAATGGATTATTAAGAATGAATAATATGGTCGCCTCCCATCTCCTCACTACTATAGAAATGTGGTTCCTGAAGCCCCAATGGATGCCTCAGGTGAGACTTCACTTGCATGTAGGTGATGCTAAAAGGATCAGTGTCTGAAGGGTTTTGTTGGTTAAGATAACTTGAACCTAGGGTCTTACAATTGTGCACCAACAAATGGTTATGTTGTCGGGACGTAGAATCTGTGATTGAGAGAATGTTTTGGATGTTTATTAAGAAATATATATCAAGATGGCTAGAAGGGAAGGAATGAGAATTTTCTTGAAAAAATAATAGAAACCCTCAAATGAGATACGAGCAATGGATGCAAAGGTATGTGTACACAGAGTTGCATGCGATTTTATTTATCTAGAAAGGTGGAGAATACTAGAAGATACCAAACTACATAACCAAGGGATTGGACTCCTAAGTTGGTAAGGAAGTTGAATTTTGTAAGTAATAATGCTTCCGTGCAGTTGATTTATGGTTAGACAATATATTGGGAGGTTATATTACAGAATTGGCAGTGGATTGTATCTAGTCATACAATGTTGCAGAGACGGATTTATTCAAGGGTCCATGCGGAAGGTTTATGAAATCATTGGGTACTTGCATAAAGATGTTTTTGTGTGATAATTGTGTGATGACAATGGAGTCTAATTGCTAAGAGGATTCGTGGACATAGGGGAACTGGGTGATGACAAGGGGATACTATGAAGGTAGGAGATCATGAAGGAAGAAATGAAGAAATAAGGGAGGGAATGAAGATGCAGAGAAACTAAGAAGGTGTATAACAAGAGGAGGATGAGTTTGGAATACTTCGTAGTGGAAGAAGGTATAAGAGGTAGAAGACTAGGGCTAAGAAAGGAGAGTCACATAGTGAGATTAAGGGAAGAGAACCCTACACAATAGTCTAGATCAAATAAATCACATACATAAAAGGAGAGGAAGAGAATTCTCAGTGTAGTCCTATAATAAAAGAACTAATAATCCCTACTTAGATTGGATCATGTGTCGACTCCATGATTTGTGTGCATCACCTCGATCTAAAATCACATTTAAATATTTGTCAAAATCACTTGTAGTTAGTAAGGGAGGAAAAAGTAGCAGTAGAAGCGGTGTGTCGAGTCAAAGTCAACCATCATCGCCAAAGGACACAAAACAACATGGCAGGGTTAGACAACACCCTGAGACTACCTGAGTTCCAGGGAGTTGGGTCGGAGGACCTAGACCAACATCTATTTGTATGTGAGACAATTTGGGAAGCAATAATTTCCAAGATGAGGCTGTAAATATTGTGCAGTTCAAGACAACATTTAGAAACTATGCACTATTTTGGTACATGAAACTGCAGAGTACCAAACCTACAGGAGAAGAAAGGATGTTAGTGGAGATTAGAAAATAATTGTTGAAAGATTTCAAGAAGCCAAAGTTTGAGTCGCAGTACATTATAGAATTGAAGGAAATCAAATAGGTGCAGACTAAATTAGTTTGGGATTATGACCAAGGTTTTAAGGATCTGATGGGTAGATTGGCATTCCATATCCCTCATCAACAACACCGAAAATGGTTTATTGCAGGACTTCTACCACACATCCGCATGACGTTGATTCAACAAAAGGTTGTGCCGCATTGTGAAGAATTAGAAATTGGAATGAAATTGGAAGCATACCCTGTAGGAGAAAGTGGAGGGATGGCGCAAGTCCAGACGCAGTTAGTTGTCTTGACAATTCAACTGGAATAACTTACAAAAGGGAAGGAGAAACGAGAATAAGTCTGGTGTACCAAGTGTAGTAATGAAGGGCACCATAAGGAATAATGTCCAACACTCACATACTATTTGGTGACTGGAGCACTGAATCCATTACCAAGAGCAAGATATTGTGAAATATGCAAGAAATGGGGACGTCATCTAACTGAGTGTCTGTTACTACAAAAATACCATAGTACATCAAGGAACTTATTTTTCAACTTTTACAAGTCAGTCGGGCACGAAGAGAAGGATTTATGTGCATTTGATTTTATGAGAGAGCACACTTCATATATGTACATGATTCAGGAGGAGAATTTTGCAACAGAAGGAGGTGGTACACAATATAATAATTAAATAAATTTTAATATATGAAACAAAAGGAAAATTTGGCAGAGGTCGAGGCAAAGAAATTTTTGGCAGAGGAGGTAGGAGACCGATAATATGTTACAATTGTAATCAACTAGGATGATTAGCTCGTGACTATCTGAATCCATGTACAAAATGCACATATTGTAGAGCATTAGACCATGTGACAAAAGATTTTCCTTAACTACTAGCGAAGTGGTAGGAACGAGGGAAATAGAACCAGAATCCAAATCATAATGTATAGAAGATATCAATCAAGAAACACAATGAAGGACATATGATAGTAGTTGTTACAAGCGGAGGAGATAGAATAGGGGTTGATGCGACAAATGGAGGAAAGTAGGCTGAGCAATGGGTAAGGAAATCAGCAAGACCTATGCCAACATTTGACCCTCAAAAAGAAGGGGATATGTATTAGAGGGAAATAAAAGAGATACTCAGACTAGATTGGGTAGAATAAACATCATATGTTCCACCTTTCTACGATCATACTATGCCATAGAAGCCAGTGGGGAAGGAAAGTACTCTCAAAGAGTTTTTGAATAGTTGTGTAGAGTTGATGAAAGATGAAATTGCATTGAATGCATTATGTGAAATGATCGATCATTGTGCATAAGAAAGGAAAATCCCTATCACACAGAGGGTAGTGAATCAGGTACTACGCAAAAAGGGGACCAACAGAGAATTCAGATTAAGTGCACAGATTGGGGAATATGATGTGGATAATGTTATTTTAGACTTGGGTTTGGATGTAAATGTGTTACCAAAGAAGACCTGGGAAATGATGGGAAAACCCAATTTGATTTTGTCTCATGTTCAGTTGATATTGGAAAACCAACACACTATAGTACCCATTGGCCGATAGACAGGAGTGCTTGTGAATATATATGGAGTGCGCAGTGTAGCATAGTTTGAATTCATTGAGATCGTGGATGATAGTCAGCCATATCTAGCGTTGATGGGACTTGAATGGGCCTTTGATAACCAAGTGATCACTAATATAAAGAGGAGGGAAATGATATTTGAGGTATGAGACTTGAAGGTTACTGCATCACTAGATTTGACAGAAGGGAACAGGTACATAGAGTCAGCAGGAGGGAGAGAAATTGACAATCTATATAACATGACTACGCAGATGGATTATTATGTTAACCCCACTGCAGATGGTGTGCTAAGTTGGAGAAGTATTAGCTCATGTGCGTTAGATTCAGAGGAAGGTTTGGACCATTGGCAACATAGGATGCATGAAGTATAAACTAGATGATGTGCACCTATAACACGATCATTGCGTTGGTTTGGAACAAAGTTATGTGATTAATCCAGGTATGATGGATTGATTGATACAAGATTATTTGTAAAGGCGATTGAGTTGCAATTACCTGAGAAAAAAGTATTATTGGCACTAGATGTTGTCCTGAAAGCTACTCCAGCCAAGTGGTGGGTTGCACACAAAGAGGGAATGGAAGACTGGTTGCATTATAGGAGACTAATGCAAGTGAGATTTGGTACTGAGTTAGAGAATATTGCATAGAATTATATAGGGATAATTTACCCAACGAGTCTTTGCAGAAACATATGGAGTGTAGTACCAAAGAAGGAATGAATGCATAGGCTTATACATACACTGGATACAATTCCAAAGAACTAGTACTTGGAACTGGAAATGCACAGAAAAGCAACAAATTGGGATGATCTGATTCAAAGGTTTAAGGTAACTTTTACTTTTGAAAATGAATTTCCATTGCTATATGCAGCGTTGCAGGTCATTCGAACCAAGATATTTGCAGAAGAAGGGCTGATGGAGGTGGTACCTGTGTGTAGTGCGCACAAAGATTCTATGATTTCCCATGAATTATTGGATTGTTACAATGTCGCTAAAGAAGAACACGATGAGGAAGATCTAAGGAATGTGAACGTACCTGAAACTGAGGGAGAAATTGTAGTAGAAGGGCCAGAGATTGAATCTGTTCCATATGCACAACCAATTAAGATGTGAAAGGTAAACATTGGGATGACAGATAATCCAAAGTTTGCGTAGATAGGAGATTATTGGAATGAAGAAAATGTGGATAAGATAGGATATTTATTGTTTGAATATCAGGATATATTCCCAACTACATTCTCTAAAATGAAGGGGATAGCTGGCGAGTTAGGAGAGATGAATATCCCTTTGAAACACGGTGCTAAGCCGATGCGAAAAAGACCGTACAGGTTGAATCTGAAGTACAAAGAGAAGGTGAAAGTAGAGATATACATGATGTTAGAATTAGATATCATTGAACCGATGGTGGAATTAGAGTGGATAAGACCAATGGTGGTACATGATACGAAAACAGGGGGAATTAGGATTTGTGTAGATATAAGGAAGCTAAATGATGCATGCCTACATGATCCATTTCCAACACCGTTCAAAGATGAGGTACTAGAGAATGTAGGAGGGAAGGAGGCTTATTCTTTCACAGATGGATTCTCAGGGTATAATCAAATAAAGATTACACATGAAGACATGTATAATACTACTTTTGTGATGGAGTGGGGAAGTTATCAATACACAGTGATGCCCTTTGCACTGAAGAATGCACTTGCAATTTTTTCAAGAGTTTTGGTTGAAGTCTTTAAGGAATTTATTCATAAATTCCTTGAAGTGTACTTAGATGATTGGATTATGTTTAGATTATTGAAATATCACACAGAAGTACTCAGGTTAATGTTGGATAGGTGTATACAATGTCATATTTCACTAAATCTAAAGAAATGTTTTTTTTGCATCGGATTTTGTAATTTTGTTAGGCCATGTGGTATGTAAGTAGGGATTATTAGTGGATCCTTCTAAGATTGTAGTGATTTTATATTTAAAACCACCTACATAAGTCAGATAGTTGAGAGCAACTCTGGGTCATACATGATATTACAAAAAGTTCATTAACAGATATGCATAAATTACAACACCTATGGAGAAGTTGATGAAGAAGGAAGCTAAGTTCTAGTGGAATGAGGACTCTCAGAAGGGTTTGGATCCACTTAATTAGAAAGTAGTGACCACTCCGATTTTGATCTTCCCAAACTGGAAGAAGGAGTTCCATGTTCATGTAGACACGTCATCCATATCTTTGGGTGCAGTACTATCTCAACCAGAGAAAGGTGACATAGATCACCCAATCACTTTTGTAAGTTGGAAGTTGTCCATAGTAGAGAATAATTATACCACTACAGAACGAGAAGGATTGGCAATGGTATATGCTCTACAGAAGTTTAGACATTATTTATTGGGTTCTCATTTTAAGATGTATACAGACTATTCTGCACTAAAATACTTAGTGAACAAGCCAGTGTTGGGGGGAAGAATATGTAGGTGGTTACTAGTGTTTCAAGAATAAGATTTTGAGGTTGTTGTGAAACCAGGGAAGTTGAATGTAGGACTAGATCATTTGTCGCACATACTATCAGGATAAGATGCAAGGAATCTAGATGAAAGTTTTCCAGATACACAATTATTTGCAGTTAAAATGGTGGATGACTACTTTGCAGACATCGTGCAGTTTCTAAGTACAGGAATGGCCCCGTCAGACATGACAGTCACGCAAAAGAAACAATTAATGGTTAAAGCAGAAGACTATCAGTTAATTGCAGGGAATTTATACAAGTTAGGTGCAGATGGAATATTGATATGATGTGGGTTAAAGCTTGAAAGGCCTATGATACTCACAGAAGTGAACGAAGGGATTACAGGAGGACACTACATAGGTAAAACAACTGCGTAGAAGATTTTGTGCATAGGGCTCTAGTGGCTCACACTTCATAAGGATGCTAAAGAATATTGTCAGGCATGTGATGTATGTCAAAGGGTGGGAAATCCATCTAGGAGGGATGAGATGCCTTTACAACCATAGCTTACATTGCAAGCATTTGATAAATGGGAAATAGAATTTTTTCGACCAATAAACCCATCTGCAAGAAGATCAGGAGCTAGGTACATAGTTTATGCGATAGAGTATTTGACCAGATGGGTAGAAGCAACACCAGTCTTAGACTACATTGTAGAAAATGTTGTGTGATTTCTATTTGAGAATGTAGTCACATGATTTGGATGCCCGTGCATACTACTCAATGATCAAGGAACACATTTCCTGAATAGGAGGATTGCAGCATTGACTAAGGAGTTTCAAATTCATCATGAAAAGAGCATGTTGTATCACCTCAGGCCAATGGTACAGTATAAGATTTTAATAAAATTATAGAAAATGCTTTGACAAAGATCTGTAATGTAGGAAGAGATATATGGGACTTAATAATTCGTGTAGTATTATGGGCCTACAGGACTAAAAGCAAAAATTTGAAAGGATAGACACCTTTTAGGTTGGTATATGGATAAGAAGTAGTGATGTCAATGAATTTTATTGTGCCTAGCCTATGTGTTGTGGTGATTACTAATATTTCAAACTCTGGTGGAGTAGAGGAGAGATTGTCACAGTTGGTACAAATTGAGGAAGATCATTTTGTTGTAGGGTTCCATCAGCAAGTCCAGAAGGCAAGAGAGAAGGCATAGCATGATATACACAACAAATAGAAAAAAATTCAAGTAGGATAATTAGTATTACTCTACGGCAGTAAGTTAATGCAACATCCACGAAAGTTTCAAATTCATTGGTTAGGACTATATGTGATTCAGCATGTGACGGAGGCAGGTGTTGCGCAGTTGGAAACCTTGAATGGAGAATCCCTTTGAGGCATGGTGGATGGAAGTCGGTTGAAACTCTATAGAGACGGTCGACTATCTGCGTAAGAACACATGTATCATAGTAGTTGTACTATAGTATTAATTTAAAATACAGAAAAACAAAAAAAAAGTAGAAAAGGAAGAAAACAAATAAAAAGTGGGAAAAAAAGAAGAAATACAAAGGTAGATAGGAAGAAGTATCGTGCAAAAAAAGGGAATATTACATAGATAACATAAACAATGCAAAGGTAGTGAAGTGTGTGCAAAATTCAAGCGTGGGACATGACCATTAAGGGAATTAAAGCATGGAAATGAAAATTAAAAATCCATAAATGAAGAAAATCATTGGAGATGCATAGTCATAAATAGAAGGCACCGCGGAGGATCGAGACAACCTTGCAGATTGAAAGAAGAATCCAACGGAGGATTTGGCATTAATGCCATAGTAAGGAAAGTATTGATTGCAAAATATGACCATATTCTACACTTACTTTGGGCACAAAAACAAGTAACACAATTGTTGAAGAGTTATAAAAGCACATAAGGGCCCGACATGGAAGTTTTATTTGCATTTGAGAAGAGATGTGAGCATACATAGCATAATAAACTAGACCAAAGACGAACCACATACAACATAGAGCAAGTAAATAAATCATTCACAGAGAACAATGGCACCACCAAAAGTTGGGGCACCAACAGCTGCAACATGTAAGCAAACAAAAAGACCACCAGTTGCACCAGTGTTCGAGGAAACACCCAGAGATTTGGATTCATAGAATAGATTTCATAGGGATTATATACCACTAAGGAAATACATTGCGCCACAAGTTAGAGTACTTGTAGACAGAAAATACCTGTTGTTCACACTGGAAATTATACCTAGTGTAATTGTTGAAGGGGACATGCCAGGAAAGATTGTTTCCTTGAAATTTGTAGACCACGAAATAACGGATGAACAAAAAATTCCTGAGATGTCACATGAGAAATATTTGTGCACAAAAAGTGTACTAGGGACAGGAGAAATCTTTCTTAAACTACAGAGTTGTGCAGTAGGACTAAAAAAATCAGGAATACTGAATCTGCTAGAGATTCCACATTTTGGCCAAAGTTTGGAAATAAACGCCTGTGTCAAAATATTATTAAATTGCACCCATAGAGGAACATTTTTTATAGACCCACTAGTATCTGTGATACATAATCAATTGCATGGATAACATGCTTTTCGAAAGCAGGAGTGGATTCAACGACGTTATTCACAAACAAGGTAGGGGAGAAATCACTATTGAAAACTATGAAGGATAAATTCAACACCTTCAGAGGGAAGAGGAGGTTGGATGTTACAAACATAAGTGACAATGTTGTGTGATTTTCAACACAAGTATTGGCCTGTAAACTATTGAGAAAATGTTGTAAGTATGAGGTGATGACCATAGTGATCGTGGCGGTGGAAAAATGCGTAGAGTGGGTCCAAATGAATTGGGACACATTTTTGGTAAATCAATTTTTGATAGACTAAATAGAAGCCCAAGAGAGATGCATGGAGTTTCATTATGTCTGGCTTCTCATCCTGATCGCACTAGTTGGCTTGAAGGGGCCTCATGATTACCGATGTTTGAGAAATCTATAATAGGTAACATAGTTGCATGCTATGCAAACCTATGGAATACGACAAACAAGAGGTGAAAAATAAATAAGAATGTCACATTTTGTGTCTACTTTGATACGATCAGACACATAGTAACACAAACGTTGTGCATCACTTCCAATATGATAGAGACTTACCAGGATATTGCATGATTTAAAATAGGGATGCACCTTATGTACATCCAATACAAATGATACATTGCGTGCTAGTGGCTTCCAACAAGCTACGAGTTCACAATGGACGATGTATTCATGATCTCCAATGAATGGGAGGAAGAGTGGGAAGTTACAGGGGAACAAACAAAACACCCAGATGAAGAAGAAGAACAAGACAGCGAAGAGGAATACTTAAATGATGGGAAAGGAAATGGGAAACACAACCATGTAGGGAATACGTCGAAGACAAGACCATTAGAAGAAGGTTCACAACACATAGTCCTAAGAGCAGGGGTCAAACGAAAAGAAAAGGGGAAGGGTCCAACTGAAACTCCACACAAAAAGAGGAAATCCCACAAAGTACCACTGATATGTAATATGAAAGAAAATAACATGGATAGAATCAGCTTCTAGGTATGGGATTCCACAGAGGAGGCCATGGAAGAAGCAACACAGAAACAAGATGAAAAACACCAAAAGATGAAAGACTAGTTAATTTCGATACAACAATTCTTAGAGACAATGAGGATAGCACTAGATAAAGTCTTGGGTGAAGGACCATCAATGAGCCTGATTGGGGAAGCAAGGAATACTAATCCATTCATGTCAGAGTTAGAATTTGGTTGCAGAGTGTTGGAGATCCAGTTAAATGAAGTAGACTTCCCGATTCCATAACTACAAAAGCAAATGAAAACACTAAGTCACATGAACATACTGGTGTCATGGATGCTTATACAAGTACTACAGATCTTCTAGATCGATATTTTGTAGAAGATAAGGCTCCATGAAGAGTTATCATTTAGAGAATTGATCAAGGTGAAAGACGAGAAGGAAGAAACACAACAAAAGTATACAACTACTCTGCAGGAGAAGAGCTAAGTTAAAGAAAAATTTGAGAGAGCACTGCAAGAGAATAATGAAGCCAAGGAAAAGGTAGAGAAAGCAATAAAATAAAAGGATGAGGTCGAGAAAATGGCATAAAAAATACAAATGGTCGTGCAAAATTTGTATAAGGAGATCCCCAAAGTACCAATAGTAGTAGAGGCCACAATGGAAGAACAGGTCTCAAGAATCGACAAATCCATTAAAGGCTTCCACACAAGGATTGAATACTTACAATCATGTAGTACATTGGGAACACCACCAGAGGAGAGGGAAGAAAGATAAAGAACCTCTATGAAAGCAGTAACAAATATCAAGAAGTTGGATAAGAAATGTGCAAAGCTCTGTGAGGAAAGTGCATAGATCTGGATGAACCCAATGGAGGATCCAGAAATGAAGGTTGTGTAATCCAGATTGACGAATGCATAGGAAAAGGCACAAAAGGATTATGAAAACATAAGTATGTTGCCACCAAAAGAGAACATGACGACCATATTGGAAAAAATGCAGTCGTATGATGAAATAAAAAATATATGGGACCAACAGAAGGTCCTCCAACAACGATTAGTATCATTGCAGGATGAATCACTAAGAATGATCAGGGAATTGGCAGTTGAATAGGGCAAGGTGAAGCAGGGAGCGCACGACAATGAAGAAAAATCAAGACCCTGACTACGCAGGTCGTAGAACAGATTGTGGAACAAGAAGTCGAATTCAAAAAAGTGGTCAGAACAAAAAAATAAACTTCCCAAAATTTCATGGAAGTATGGAGGAGCATGACACAACAAGCCTTAATGGATTGAGATGAGCCACGAGTGAGTGTTGGGGGCATGTTGGATAGGAAATTTCATATACCATTTTAAGGAAAATCCTAAGAATGGAGGAGATGCAAAGTGGTAGAAGGAAGGAGAATACATGAGAGAAGTGTATAGTAAAGAAGATTATAGGATTGAAGTGCACAGTAAAATCATAATTTGCAGCGAAAGCAAGAGAATAAATCAGGAGAATAAAGAAAGAGAATAAAACAGGAGGATAAAAGAAGCGAAAAGGAAGGACAACATTTTGGCATCCAAAATCAGAGAGATGTGCAAAAGTAGGAAGAACAGCGGTCGGGAAGGAAAAATCAACATGCAGGCACAAAAGTAGGAAATTCACACCCGAACAACGAGTCAACCTAGGTTGTAATGAGTTATAATGAGTTTTAATTGGGTTTTTGGGCTACGCAAGTAGGGTTTTGAGCCCTAGAATCCATGTATAAATATGTAATGGGTCGGGTAGAATAGGTTTTTGACTATGTTCGAAAGGAGAGTGAGAGAATAGGCTGAGGATGAGAGAGAGTCTATGTCTGAAGGTTTAGGGAGAGTTGCAGAGAGAGGGTTACACCGTAAAGAGACTAGTAAATATGGGGATAAAGATATCATGATATATCTATCGTAAGCACAGTGCGCAAGTCTGTAATGATTACATAAAGCATAATAAAGAAGCCAGTCGTCGTGGACGTAGCCCAAATTCGGGTGAACCACGTTAATTATTGTGTCTACTTGTCTTTTCATGTGCTTGCTGATGAATAGTATTTTTATGCATGTTAGAATAGATATGTTTATTATATGAACATTGTGTTATAGTTATGAATGTTAGAGTGAATGGTTTTATGTTTCAATCTGCAGTATAATGTCACTATATAACTTAATTCACTAAGTAACCAAGGAACAAAAAAACACAGGATAATGCGCACAAAATAGATAAGTAAGAATGAATAAGATGATCGCCTCCCATCCCCTTACTACTACAGAAACTTGGTTCATGCAGCCCTAGTAGATGCCTCAGGTGAGACTTCACTTGCATGCAGGTGATGCCAAAAGGGCCAATGTCTGAAGGCTTTTGTTGGTTAAGATAACTTGAACCTAAGGTCTTACAACTGCACGCCAATAGAGCGCTCTATGGAAGAGGGGTACATAGTATAAGAGTCATTATATTATGCCAATGAGTAGATCAATAAAATAAACGACACACCAGGGGCAACGGTTTGAGGCGACTATTAAGCCCTAGACAAAGACCCATGTTAAGTATACATTTTAAGCCCTAGACAAATCCCCATGTTAAGTATACATTTTAAGCCCTAGACAAAGCCCCATGTTAAGCATAAAATCCCTTATTAATCCCTAGATATTGAATTAATACATTTATAGTGTTGTATGTTATCTAGAACTGTTCATTGCACCCTTTCATTATAATTGTGCCCCTTTGTCTCCTATATATATACCAAGGAGATCTATTCTTAGTAATATCTTATCTCATCTCATATTGTATTCTGAATTGGATATATTGTAGAAAGAGGATTGTCCCTCAAAGTGGACTGTATTCATTGAATTACTATCCTTTTTAAGGCGTTGGATCATAACATTTGGTATTAGAGCTTACGCTCCTAGGGTTTTTCTCCTCCAATTTAGACACCTTGGAATTTCCCCTATAATTGTTTTTATGGGACGTTTCAGACTATGAAATTTGAAGAGACTAAGATGAAATATCAAGGTGCAAGTTGTAAAATTTTCAATGTATGGTTCCTTATACCTTTGGAGATATATTCTATGTAATATAGGGTTTGTGATTCATCCTAAATTTAGTTTTAAACAAGTTATTTTGAAATTTTTTCTATAACTATTTTTCTGGGAAGTTTTAGATAGTGAAATTTTGTGGAAACTAAGGATAAATTTCATAGTATAGGAGGTAAAAATTTCAATTTTTTGTTCTCTACACTTTTGGAGAAATGATCCATGAAATACATGTCTTGTGACTAATCCTAGAATCAATTTTAAAAGAGTCATATTATAAGTTTCGTTGTAACTTTTTTTGTGACGTTTCAGACTCTAAAATTTCCAGAATCCTGAGGAGACATAGAGAATTACATATGAAAAAATTTACTATTTTGAATCATTATAACTCGTGAGATATATCTTGTGGAAGTTGGGATTGTTTAGTAATCCTGAAATTAGTCTTAAACAAGACATTTTGTATTTGTTCTATAACATTTTATTAGTGAAGGTCCAAGCTGTGAAATTTTCAAGAGTTTAAGAATCCATATCATATTTCCATAGGATGAAATTTTAGACTCCTAAGGGTTCCAAGTCTAGAGATACATTAGGACAAATGTCATCCATCCATACATACTCCAAATTAAGGGTTTGAAAGGTACGTAACTTACAATTGGCATAACGTTTTATGGGAAGATATGTTTTTGGTGATTCAAAATTTGTGATAAAGAGGAAAAAGAGGAGAATTTTTGTTTTCTCACATGGCTCCAAAAAATATTTCACCAACTAAACCCTTAGATATTTCAACCATCACTCAAGAAGAAAGAGAATAAATATTTCACCAGATTGGGAAGATGGAAAAGAAAATTGATGGCGTGGAAAACAAGATGGATGAAAATATGAAAGTAATAGAAAAGAAGATGGATGAAAGTTGGAAGCAAATGGAATTTTTTTAGGAAACAAACTTCCATGCTAAACCTTCTAGGAAAGAAGAAGACATATTTAAAGAAAAAAGTAAATGACAAATCAATCACACAATACACTAATATTTTACCCTGGAAAACCAAATGGTAAAACCAACATTCCTTGAGAGTATTTCCCTCTTATTGTCTTATTCATTCAGAATAAAGGGTTACATGAATAAATTTGGTCTACACCTAAGACACAATTTCCATCATACCCTCTTTTTTACACAAGAACAACCCTACATGAAATTCAACTTACATCTGCATGACCAACAACCTTTACTAGATTGATCTAGAGATTTGTGATTTATGATTATCTTATACAATGTTATAACACACCTTATTTATAGGATTTAAAATAGGAAAATCTTAAATAATGGTGCCCAAAAATAGTTACATATTCACGCAGATCATTGGCTACAAATCCCATGAATCTTGGGATTTTGTTACAATTGACTACCAGCCGAAATACCAGTAGACCTCCATTTGATCTTCATTCAGTTGCCACATGATATCCTGATGACCTCTTTTCACCTGACCTCTTGACTTGATGTTGATCACTTCAACTTAAAATTTTCTCGATCAATCACTTCGACCTTCAAATTTCACTACAAAGAATATAACAACCCAACATTCTCCCACTAGTTGTCTTCTTTGTTAAAACATGAGAACCTGTAATTATGTTCACATACCTAGGGAAATAATTCCCATTTCCTCTATACACCAAGAGAAATTCACAACACTCACAGACTTGGTCAAAGAGTCTGCTATGTTTTCTAGCGTGTCTACTTTCTCCAACAACACCTTGTTACTTTCCACCATGTCTCTTATGAAATGGTATTGTACATCAATATTATTCATCTTGGAATGATATGTTGGTTTCTTTTTCATAAATATTGTACTTTGACTATCACAGTTTATCTTCATAGCTCTCTTCTCAAACACGATCCCTAAACACAACCTTTGTAGCCTTACTACTTTTTTTCTTCAATGAGTGGTTGCCATGTATTCATCTTCTATTGTTGAAAATTTTACTACCACCTATCACTTACTTATCCAACTAATTTCTCCACCAAACAGATTGAAAAAATACCCATTGGTTGACCTTCATCAATTTAGATATCCAACCCATTCGGTGTCGACAAATCCATGCACATCTATTTCATTGTAAGCTCTAGGATTCCCTTGGGAAAATATAACATAATATTTTGTGCAACACAAATACCTAAGAACCCTCTTGACAACTATTCAGTGTTATTTTCTAGGTGTCAACATGTATCTTCTCAACACTCCCACTACATGGGAAATGTCTAGTTGAGTGCATACCATCACATACATTATACTTCCAACAACACTTGCATAGGGGACACATGCCGTGTCCTCTATTTATTTTTGTTTCTTTAGACAATGTTCAACAATTAACTTTTCTCCCACGGGAATTGGCACCCTGACTGGTTTGCAATCTTGCATATTGAAACACTTCAAGATTGTTTTAATATATTTCCTCTGATTCAACCAAATATTTATAACTTCCCAATATATCTTGATCTTTTTTCCCAAGATGAAGTTCGTTGCACCAAGATCCTTCATGTTGAACTTGGAGGATAGTTGCTTCTTCACCTCCTTTTTTGCATCCTTGTTGTTTCCAACTAGAAAAATTTCATCAACATAAAATGCTACAAATATGAAACACCCACCTTCTTCCTTGGAATATACATAGTGATTAGCCTTGCTTCTCACAAATCCAAAACTAAGGATGTACGTATTAAAATTTTGATACCATATCCTTGACAATTTCTTTAGACCATAAAGGGATCTTTTCAACTTGCATACTAGCTCTTTCTGTCCCTTTACTGCAAATCCTTTAGGTTGTTTCATGTAGATTTCGTCTTCCATGTCCCCATTTAGGAACGTTGTATTCACATATATTTTCTCTATTTCAATATCAAATGTTGCATCCAAAAACATTAGTACTATAATGGAAGTTAATGTTGAAAGAGAGGGAAAAATATCACCGAAGTAGACTCCTTTGACTTAGGAGTATCCTTTCTCTACCATTTAAGATTTTGATTTCTCAACTTAACTTGTTTGATTAATCTTTTTCTTGAACAACCACTTGATACTGACAGGATTTATTCCACAAGGTAATTTGACCAAATCTCATGTCTCATTTTTGTGCAAGGATTCCATCTCTTTGACCATGGAATCCTTCCAAAGTCTACCCTCTTTCGAGTTGACTACTTCTATAACCGACTCAGGCTCCCCATTAGTGGCAGTTAACAAAAAAAATGGAACTAAAATTGGGTGGACTATACCTTTCGACTAGTTTTCTTACTCATTCATATCTCCTTACGTTTCAGGTTGGCTATTCCACCTCTTCATCTAATTTAGTTGACTCATCTGAATCATCTTCTTCATTCCTTGGTTCAAACCTCACCTTTTGTGGATCTTTTTCTATTTGAACCACTTCATGTTCATACTTACCTCCAACTTCTTTGAATACCACATCTCGAATTCACATTTGTTTCCTTGAAACATGATCCCATAGTTTATATCCTTTCATTACTTCTTTGTATCCAACGAAAATACACTTGACTACCTTCTTTTCCAGCGTGATCCTTTTTTCCTTGGGAAAATGCATAAATGCATCACAACCAAATACTTTGAGATGTGAAAGTGAAGGATTATTCCCAAATGATACCTCAAGTGGAATCTTGTCAACTAGCACTGACGAAGGAGACATATTCACCAAATATTTTGCAGTGTCGATTGTCTCTACCCATAATTCTTGTGTGAGCCATGTTAGCACTAGGAGTCACCTTCTGATTGCAAGGAAGGTAAGCCTAGTACCCATCATATTATATGGGAAAGTATGAGTGTTTTTTGAAAGGTCGAATGGAAAAACTCGAAATGATAATATCCTAACTCAGAAACATGGCTAACATGTACCAGCAAATAAGGTCTTGATTAAATTCGACCAGTAGTTTGGGAGTAAATGTGGATAGAAAGAAGACTTGAATGAGAGGAATGTAAGGGCTACTGCAAACATTAGGTCCACAAGAGCCTAAGGAAGAAATTTTCTTAAAACAAGATCTTCTTGAAATCAAAAACTAAGGAGCTAAATAAACATCATGACAATAAAATGATCAAACATCCATCATATCATTACCATAGTTATCCATATGAAGCATTCAAATATGAACATTTAGCATTAGAAGCAGATAGTCTGAAATAGAAGCCGATTTCTATTAGTCAAAAAGTCTTAAGTCCAGTACACACTAGATCACAGCCACTTTATCCAAAATATTACAGTTTAGGGAGCCTTGCTCAACCATCCGAACCTACTAAAGCAATTGATCTATCCATTTCTAACAAAAAAGGGAAGAAATAGCTGGAGGTACGAGCTGGCCTGTTTTCCTTAAAATATCTAAAAATTTATTTATTCTAACAACTAAGATAACAGCCTATGCTATAAAACAGGGAAGTGTTGGTGACTAATCCAATCATGCTTCTAACTGCTTTGATCCTCTTTTGCTGCTCAACTCCTATTTTTCCATGTGTCCCTTTGGAGCCTGTAGTTGTCCTCTGAATGCCAACTTCTACTTCTTTCATTTACTCCATCGTTAACTTATCCAAAACTGTTGGCTTAGTCTTCCTAGATCCTTGGTGTTTGCTGGCAACTCCCTTAGGTAGCAACTCTGTGTAGTGCTCCATAAATGGAACAAGGAGAGAAGGTAGCGCCACTGTGTTGCATATCTGTGCCAACATTTGTCCTCTATTGCAATATTGAGTAGTGCTTGTAGGTAGTGCCCCTGTGTTGCGCCTGTGTGTAAACCTGCTCCCTGCTAAATATTACGTAGTGCCTGTATGCCAATTCTACGCTCTGTGAAATATTACGCAACGCCTTTACGCAGTGCCACTTACACTGTGTCTGCATATGGGTTTGGGTAGCTATGCCAAAACGCAATGTCTTTGACTCTTGAATGTGTGCAGAGCAGTTTTTGTCCTTCCATGATGACAAAATCATTTTACTTAGGTGCCTTTACCACTGAGTGAAGCTAGCACTTAGCAAAAGTTCAAAATTCCTATAGCTAAACGCCTAGAAGCCTGTATAGGTGGCAAAACTAGTATGTGCATATTAGTTAACCTTCCCAAAAAGGAACAATTCTCAAAAATGGGGTTTACCACTACCAGCTACTTTGTCATTTTAACACTTAGCCTCACACTCTTTCTGGTGGAAAGAGTATCTTCAATTGACTCAGTAGACTTCTTCTTCTTAGCACTGGTAGGATTCTTTAGTGTAATTGTGCTCTCCTTAGATGCTAGTTTGTCATATTCAATGGCAACCTCAACCAACACCTGTAAATTCCTTTGGGTTACCTCATCTTGAAAATTCTTTAGTTCTGTCTTTAGCTTCATGTTCTGAGCCTGGAAGCCTCTGTTCTACCTGTAGATATTCTGGAGCTGCCTATGAAGGGGTTGAACCCTTCTTGCTGCAAATTTTTCCAAGTCAAGGGTATCACTATAGCCCTCCATAAGCTCTGACAGCTTGGCTCTCTCAGATATGGCTTCCCTTTTCAATTGAGCCACTTATTTTCTTGATTCCTTAAGTTGTCTGATAAGTCTCTTGAAGGTCTGACCACCAAGGCAGTTGGGGACATGTGCAGTCTTAGAAGGCTTCTTCTCGTCCTTTTCTTCCATCTGTATAGGAGTTTCCTTGTGTTGACACTCGAAACTGAAATATGTTGTAGCAAATCAATCTCGAGCAACCTCGAACCACTTTGGATTGGGAGCTTCCCTTTCCAACCCAAGAGGGATCTCTCGAACAATGTCACAATAGGAATTTAAGTAGCATGAAAAGGTGGGCAGATTTATGGGTAAATGATGGTCTTGTATTTTTGGAGTTTGGGGGTTAAACCAGGGAAATGGTCCATTGGGCATGGAGTCAAAAGAAAACAGAAGAAAAGAGACAATAACAGAGATCAAATAACTTGCGGAAAGTGAGGCAAAGTAAGCCTATCTTTCAGCGCTTTGATAAATCATGATGCAGGAGCRGAAAGAAAAAGGAAAGGCTGACATAGCAAAGGATATAAGCAGAATTCTAAAAATGTAGATTGGTCTTACACCGCTGATAGTTGGTGTAGAGGAAAGAYAATAAACAATTACAGAAAACCCAAATCCTTTCGTTATAGTAGTGGTCGTACTAAAGTATAACGAAGCACATCGGTTAGAAGAAAACAAAATGTAATGCAATCGTGATGGATCAAGGAAGACATGAAGATATGGTAAAGACAATATCAACTGCGAGTAAAGAACACATAAATGCAGTCCAAACAAATTTAACACAGCTGAAAGAAAAGAAGAACATGCTGAAAGAAATCGATCGTGATGAATCTCACAGTCTGAAGCAAAAATCGTCTTTATTACTCCAATCTGGTTTACAAAAACTCAGTCATTACAATGAAACCCTCATCGACAGTGGTTTTTCCCGTGCTGCGCTCCTCCMTCCTTTCCTCCATACATCAGTCTTTTAAAAGAAAAATAAAACTCTTCTGTTTAGAGGAATACGAAATGGTTGGTCTTCTGGAACTCTGCGACTGCCAGGCACATCTGCCAGCTTTGTTGAACCATTATTAATCATTTGTCATGTGGATAGGGGTCCATGTGTTTGATTTTGCTTTTAATGCCGGGTGTCATCCTTCCATCATTGGGGATCTCCGCAACCTTCAGACGCTAGAGATCTGGAACAATTCCTTGAGCGCTCATTTGCCACAGGGACAAGAAATTCCACATCATCTTTAATAATTTCTTCCTGAATCTCAGGTTCTAACATTGCCTCCAGCTTTCTCAATGCGCTGGTGTTCATCACTTCTATTTGGCTTGTGATCCTCAGAAAGAGGAATGGCTTCGCCAGCTTTTAAAATCACTGCTCGTGAGTCTCCAACATTAGCAACATACAAGCGATCCTCTACTAACACTACACTCGAAGCTGTTGAACCATCATCTCTGTAAATACTAGTTTTTTCCTTTAAGAATTTAGAATCAACTTGCTAATAGGTTTTAGTTATAGCTATCGGGTGTCATAAATCTGCACGCACATAAAGCCAGCTTGGTGTCTATTGCAAATTTTGTATGATTTATCAAATTCTCAAAAAGGTGTTGCTTCAAATATTCAGTAGCACGAGAACCACCGTGGCCATCAAAAACACCAAATAAGCCAACCATCTAATCATCAACCTTTGACATCTTTGCATCATACGAGTCCTCCATTGTTGCTCTCTTTCCTTGAGCTGGAGTATTCAAGGGTAACTCGCCTGTCTTCACTGAGGCCTCCGTCGCTTATAGGGCCGGAGTGCCGCCTACTGGAGGAGGATGATTCGCCACAGTTTCGCCGCTGGAATCGAACGCCATTCTCATCATCTCTAGCTCGCTGTTGTTGTTATTGTTAAAGATATGAGTGCTAGTGTTACTAATTCTGAAAGAAGACCATTTCGATTTGAGATCCGATACAGGCCTTGATGATTTGATATAGAGACGTAATTCCTATGCCTCCTGCCAGCATTGCGATTTTCTTCGCTGATTGGTTCTTTCCATTGATGGTGGAATTTCCCCGCCCACAGTATTGGATGTGACCGAGAGGTCCTTTGACATCTATGGACTCCTCCAGAGCTAAGCCCTCCAGGTATTGCAACATGAGACCCTCTTCGAGGAAATTGTGGTGGACGTTTTTGAAGTAGATCTTGATGAGAACCTCAAAGAATCCTACTTCGTCATCTGAGCTCACGGGCGTGTAAGCCCTAATGCAAAGCTTCCCGTTTATGTCTGTAGATAGAAAAATATGTTTCCTAATTGGGAGCCCCAGTATTTGATCGGGGCTCGGCAGTGCGAATCTGAACAATCTCATGTCGTGACTTACGATGGTCTTGGAGATGAGCTTGCAAGAGATCTTTCGGTTCGGATTGACAACCAAGGGTTTTGAAAACGCGACCTCGTTGTTTGGGGGCAACAAGTTGTTCTGTAGCAGTGTTGTTATGGCCCTCGTTCCGCCATGCAAGGAACTGTCTGGGGACGTATCTGAGCAAGACGAGTATCCATTCGTTGTGGTCACGAGCTCGCCTATAATGTAGTCCTCTAGCATGTCCTTGGCTTTTGTTGAGTGAATTGCATCGAATTCCTTCGTGCAATCCGAACCAGCGTTGATGAGAATGCTGTCCACTCCACTCGGATGGTCTTTGAGAAACCTCGTACAATCGTAAACATGATGATGCACGATAATCCAACAAGAATCGGCCGCAGATGGAATAGCCAATTCATCTGTCATGGGCAGTATGATCTTAACAGAGGATTCTTCCACTAAAGTCGAAATGGTAGCTATAGCATCTGGGGATTTTCAGAACACGCAAACAGACAATACACTGATAGCGGTAGCTTGAGAAAGGCGGTGAGTCCATCTCGTAGATTCTCGTGCATGTGCCTCCACGTTCTGCACCACCACTGACGAGCGCCTAGTGAATGGTAACGCCCCCATTATCACACGAAGGGTAACGTCCCAATCATTACATGAAGCCACCTGCCATAATATACTCTTTGGAAATATCAATGACATCCACATTTTGATATGCTTGTCATATTTGCAACCTTTCAGGATAGCAATATTAGACTCGTTAGAAATCAGCCTGTGCGACCATAAAAATTCATAACTTTTGAATTTTTAGACTCTGAACAGTTTGAATGAACTTCGGCTGATTTGGGCAAATTCTTGGCTGCCTCACAATATAGATCTCATCCCTTTTATTGTCGTACGTATCCTGATTTCGATGCCACGTCCACAGAGCATATGTTTCATACTTGTATCACTGGAGCAATTGGATCAATCGATCGATCAACAATGAGCAATTCACAAGTTTCCATCTATGGATAATTTGGTATTGTTGATTTGTATTTGACAAAGCGATCCCACAGTTCTGCTACAAGTTTGGTAGAAACCAACTCACGGAAAGTCATTGGCATTGTTGTATCTTTAGATGATTTGGGGGCACAATATTTGACTATTGGGAATTCCTTCATAGATGCAAAAACAGTGGCAAGTCGGCAGGCCATGGTGTCAATGCAAACTTTATAATCTTGAATTTTATCACTCTCCTCTGCAAATAGTTACTCAAGTGCCCTCTCATTATCTGTAGAAAAACCCTGAGTATCAATAGCTAGGTACTCCAAATTCATCTCTCTCAAAGCAGATATTCTGGATAATAAACTTGTATCCTTTTTGATAAGTAGGAGTAAGTCTCTTGAAATAGGTGAACTCAAGAACACATATGCCTTTTTGTATAACGGAGACCTTCCTGTCATGTCAGAAATGAACATAGAAACATCAGATTTTTGTTATTACGCCTGTTGAGGGAATTCACATACAAAAACAGGTCAAGTATGAGCTGCTTCGGAAGTCTTTTCTGTTTCCTTCAGTGAAGGGGTCCTTGGGCAGCACAGTCAATTTTGATATCTGTTACAACACCTTGCATGTTTCATCAACCTTCTCAAAACCTTTTCCTTTTTGCTTCTTCTCTTACACAGCAGCCTATTCTTTATTATTCATAGGTTTTTCACAATCTTTCACAAGGATTTCATCTTTCCTCTCCAAAGGTCTTTTGGTACCTTTACCCTTGATTTTCTGTATAGGGGTTTCTTATTTTTCTTCTACAGTTTTTTCAATGCCTTTCCCTTTCTTCTTACGCATAGGGGCTTTTGGTAAAGACCGCTCTTTGAAAACCCCCTTAGGAATTGATGACCTAGTGAAATGTCTTTATAATTGATTTCAACTGCTGGAGGAGGAGAGGGAAAGAGAAGATTCTTCCCTTTTTTAGATGTCACCTTGGTAGAAGAAGGAACTTCTTCTAACCCTAGTGGAGGTAGTGGTGAGAAATATCTGTGTGGAGAAGGACAAACTTCCTCCTCAGCTTCCCTGACCTGCTTGTTGATATCTGAAATAGGGGCTCTGCCCTTTCTCTCCTTGTTGATCCCTGCTTTAGTATTGGTAGGTGATGAAGGACCTACGATATGTGATTGGGGAGTAGGTGTTGGGTCCAGCTTGAAGTGAGAAGTAACCAAAAAATGCTCCCAGGAAATCTCTTTCTTTCCCAACTCTTCAGAGACAAGCATCCTGATAAGTCCAGAGTGGAAAAGACTAGAATCCACATCCTTAGATTTGTCTTGCACCCTATCTGACATTTTACCTATACTTCTCAGCAGGTAATAAGGAACATTCATCTGAACCTTACCAGTAAAATGTAACAACAACCTTATGTGGTAATGATACAAGGTGTTAAATCTCCCTTCACAACTAAAATATCTCTGTATGATTTTCAACATTCTGTCAAACTGGTCGATCAACTAATTCCTTGTCATACTCTTAGATAACGCGTTGGCTCGATGTTCAGGCTTGAAGAGATCTTTAACAAAGGGTGAACTCAATACCATGGCCTTGAACCAATTTTCACCTGAAATGGGGATCCTTGTTGCAGCTGAAACGAAGGCTTCAGTTACCTCAAATTCCAAATCTCCAACTCTGGTTTTCTTGCCATCAAAATTTAATGCAAATTGTTTTGCTACTTCTGGGTGGCCTCTCTGCATGTTCTGGCAGAAAGAGAGGCATCCTGCTCTTCGAAAAATCTCCTTTGCCATGGGTTATGTGTCAAAAAGGCGCATGTCCATAGGTTATGTTCAAACTATCTTGCCACCTTTGTGTGCTTTCTTCAACTGAGTTGTCTCCATGACTCAAAATGAGGGTTCTTAAGAGGTTTAAGGGATGCTATTGAGCAGAAAGCTTCAATTCAGGTTTCAAATGCACAAAGATGGCCCTCCAAATTAACAGTGCTTAGAAAACGAGCTTGACTATGAGAAATGGACCTTCAAACTTATACAGGCTTTCAGAGTGTAGAATGTGAAGAGGTAATCCCAAAATGACTCTTCGTATAGGATGAAAGGAAGCAAAAAATAATCAGAGAAGGTTTGAGCAGTGCCTCTGCATAGCGCAACGCATACACAGAGGATAGGCTATTGTAGGCTTGTGGATTTCAAAGGCTATAACAAAAAACACTAATCAGACCATGGACATGAGCGAGGATGTTTACAGGTATGAAAATATGGCTCCCTTACTACCCTCCAAGCTTAACAAACCGAAACCCAAGCACAAATCTAATGTGAAAATTAATATGCAAAGGAGGTTGCACAGGATACCTGTGAATTTGACATCTATTGAGATCCTCAGTGTGATCTTAGGATGATATTGAGAAAACTTCGGCCCTAAAATCTCTCACAGCATCGAATTTAGTTGACATGTGGTTGCCTAATCAGAACTGGCAAACTTACGTAGTGCAACACTGCTAAACTTTTCAAATTTAGAAACCATTACCAAGGGTCATAAATGCAAGATATTTTGAAAGCACTTCAACCGAGTTCTGGCACTGAAAACAAGGGACATGGTATCAATCATGGAAATCATGACTTGGAGTGGATGAATGATAAAGGTGGCAGGCGCTACGAAACTACCTGTTGAGTGGGCAACGCTTCCAAATCAAAAAATGATTGGACAGGTAAGTGGGGATGATGAGGCATGCATGTGAGGTCATAAGTGAGGAGACAGGTGTGTCACATCAGCCTGATCATGGCAGGTATCAACCTAGGGATGAATCACAAGAGGGGAAATAAAGAATAGACCATGAGCTAAAAAGGGTTTAAGGATGGAAAATCGAATTGAGCATCAGCACATGAGTTATGACTCAAAGGTTTAGTCATCCAAAGGGGTCCTATCAAACATAACATTAAAGGGATGAGAAATTTATTTTAAATAAAAAATAAGAATCTAAGGCTTTTAAGAATGATAAAAACAAACTAAAATACCCAAGGCGACTTAGTGTGATAACATTGGCTCCACAGGGGATGGCATTCCCCCTGCGGGCTGCCAAGAATGAGTAGATTCAGTGCCTTATCCTAGGTCTATGGGGTCAGTTATTGGAACACAAAAATAAAAAGAAAATGATATTTACAATGACATGAAGAGCCAGTCCAGGCTCAAGCAAAGTACTTTGTCAAGAAATGCCCATTTACAGGGCCACCAAAAACCTCTTCATTCTCCATATTTTGCAACTTGAAAGTGTTATTAGGGAATACCTCTGAGATTTTGAAAAGACCGATCCATAAAGCTTCAAATTTCTCGTGCTTGCCTTTATCTTGCCTCGGTGCATCCCACTTGAGTACTAGATCCCCCAATTGGAAATCCTCTTTTTTCACTTTCTTGTCGAATGCATGCTTGATCTTCAGTTGATGATCATATGCTTTATCTACCACCTGCTCTTGGGTATGTTGTACTTCAACCAGTTGTTGAATCCTCCTGATCATATCCTCTAGCTCCCCTTGATAATATTGGAAGAATTTTTCCACAGGCAAGGCAAGTTGAGAAGGGAAAATGGCCTCAACTCCATACACCAGCTAGAAAGGAGAAAGACCTAAGGCCCTCTTTGTTGTCACTCTGTCAGTCCACAAAGTAAACTTGAGTTTTGAATCCCAAGCCTTTTTGTTGTCCTCCAACAACTTCTTAACAATATTTATAAGGCTTTTGTTTGAGGATTCTGCAAGCCCATTTCCCTATGGGTAATAAGGGGTTGAATGAATCAATGTGATCCCATATTGTTCATAGAACTGGATCAATGGCTTAGTGTTGAAAGATGCAGCATTGTTAGTGACAATTTTGTTCGGACAACCAAACCTCACCATAATGTCTTCAAGGAAACCAATGATCACCTTGTGGGAAGCATTCTTGGTAGGGATAGCCTCTATCCACTTAGTGAAGTAATCTGTGGCAGTCAAGATCCATCTATGTTGGCCACTGGAAGCAGGATGAATTTCCTCGATAAAATCTAAACCCCATTGTTGAAAAGGTCCTGAAACTGCTACGGGCTTTAATGGCAAAGACTTAAGTTGCTGCTTTCTAGAAAATTTCTGACATTTAACACATGCTCTGATCTTAGCACAAACATCTGTGAACAGACTAGGCCAAAAATACCCAACCCTATTAATCTTGTAGGCAATAGTCCTCCAAAAATGATGCCCCCCACACAAATTGTCATGAAAATCAAACATCATCCTTTGGGCCTATTGTGAGTCTAGGCATCTCAATAGCACTCCCAATGGATCCTTCCAATACAAAATTTGATCAACCAAGCAATACTTTATTGATTTGAGTTTTAATGCTCTCCCCTTGTTTTTTTCCATACCACTTGGAGGTTGTAAATTCTGCAAGAAAAATATAATGTCCTTGTACCAACTGCAATTTGTCAATGCAAGGCTGACTTGAGCACCTCTGTTGTTTAATTCAGTCTGTTGCTTTTCTGAACACGAGCCAATGAAATTTACTCCCAACGCTAAGCAATTTGATTCAACCAACAACTTGGCTAAACCCCAACCCTTGATCAATTTGGTAGGCCTGATTTCTAAATCAAATTCAAGGATCTTAGCAATCCATTTGTTGTGTTTTCCATCAATATCAGGCTGAATAATAATTTCTTTTACAATAGATGATGGAACATAATCAATAACTCTTGAATGCAGCACATAAACTCTGAAGGACTTAAGAGCTTTAACCATTGCATAGGCTTGCTTATCCATAATGTCATATTTTAATTCTGCATCTCTCAAAGCCCGACTGAAAAAGGAAATGGGCTTCTCTAAGACTTTAGAGTTCTTCTGCAACAAAACTGTTGCTACTGTATCAAAAGAGGAAAAAGAAAAAATAAGAAATTCCTTGGAGTAGTCTAGGCTGACTAGGACTGGGGATTCCATCAAATATTTCTTTATTTGATCAAAATAACTACGTGCCTATGCATTCCACTTGATTTCATTATCTTTCCTCAACATGGCTGTGATATACTTAAGCAACTCAACAAAATTTGACACAAACCTTCTCAAGAAATTAACCTTTCCTAGAAAATATTGAACCTCCTTTTTAGATCTAGGCAGTGATAAGGTCAGTATGGCTTCAACCTTGCTAGAATCAATCCTCACACCTTCAGATGACACGATATGCCCCAATAATTTTCCTTCTTTCATGGTGAACAACGACTTTTTAGGATTCAAAGAGAGGCCAAATTTTCTGCATTTTAAGAAAACCTTTCTTAAGTGATCACAGTGCTCTTCATCAAATTGAGAGAACACGGTTATGTCATCTAAGTAGATAAAAACAAACTTGTCCTTCTCTCCAATAAATGCTATATCCATAGCTCATTGAAAGGTTTCCCCTGCGTTCATCAAACCAAAGGGCATCTTGGCGTACATGAATGTACCCCAAGGAGTGGTAAAAGTCGTCTTCTCTCTATCCTCTAGAAAAACAGAAATCTGGTTGTAGCTAGAAAAACCATCAACCATAGACATCCGGGCTGCACCTGTCACCCTCTGTAATATATGCTCCATCTTGGGCAAAGGGTAATTATCCTTTTTAGAGCTTCTGTTAAGATTCCAGAAATCAACACAAATTCTGATTTCTCCATTATGTTTCCTCACGGGGACCAAATTAGCCACCCATTCAGAATATCTCAAAGGAATGATAATTTTTGCATCTAAAAGATTTTTTACCTCCTTCTCCATGACAGGAAGTAACATAGGATTGATTTGCCTCAACTTTTACCTGAAGGGCTTAGTCTCTTCTTTTAATGGAATCTTGTGCTCTATAATGTTTGTGTCATAAGTTCGGAGATCTTTGTAAGTCCATGCAAATACATCAACAAACTCCTTCAACAATTTGACATATTCTTCCCTTTTCTCTCTTGATAGGTTGCTTGACAACTTGACATATTTTGGATCCTTCTCTGTTCCCAAATTGCACTTAGTTATATCAGCATCGTCAGTAGACACTTTCCCTTTTACTGCCACATCATTTTCATGAAATAATTTTTCCAAAGGAACTATTCCTTTTGGAATATGGTTGCTAGTTAGCTGCACAATATGATGATTAGAAATTATTTTAAGGAAAACATCAACATGTGGAGTAATTTCATAATCAAGATCCTGATCAATGTGTAATGCAACAAATTCATCAACGGACTCAAGAAAATTTTTAATTTCTAAATCATCTTCAAACACCTTCCAATATTTGACATTGTCTGGTATAGAAGGCCTGTATTTGACTTCTACATCATACTTGAGTTTTGGCGGTATAGGTATCCTGAAATTGCTTGTTGATACAGCCAAAGAATCAGCCACATAATTCTCTTCTCATGGAATAAAAGAGACGTCATACTCAGAGAAAAAATTCTCCACTAGGTCCCATACTTCATTTCTATAAGATCTAAGCCTAGGGTGGTTAGTTTGGAAAAGATTTTTGATCTGATGGACTATCAATTCAACATCTCCAAATACTGACAATTTTTTAATCCCCATATCCTTTGCAGCTCTCAAGCCCAAAACAAGAGCTTCATACTCTGCCACATTGTTGGTAGTTTAAAATTCTAGTTTGTATGACAAAGATATGGTCTCCTGAGTTGGTGAGACAAAGAGCACTCCAGCACCGACACCTTCCTTAGAAGAGGCTCCATCAAAGAACATCTTCCAAACATAATTGGTTAGAGGAGGTTCTTCAGATAAGGTAGCAAAAGTTTTTCTTATTTCAAGAGGAGTTTCAGGAGCATCAGTGAGCTGCAAAATGTTGGACCCCAAATCGGTATCAAGAGAAAAAACATGATGATTAGCAGGGTTTGCTTCATCACTAATAATGTAAGCCAATTGGGCTTCTCTTTAAAGTCTTCTATGCTCCCCACCAAACACCAAGATAGTTGCATATGAGAGATCCATCTGCAAGGTTCCTCCAAGTCTTTTTATGCAAGACCTTGACAAGAGCATGCCAAACTTGGGAGGAACATCAACCACCACAACATCCATAAGTATAATTTTCATGGGCAACTGAAATAGAGTCACAACCATATCCTTAATGACCCCCAGACATTTTACTTTCCTAGAGTCAAAAGAATATAAGTCATGATAGGTTTTTGTGATTTCTAGTCCAAGTTCATCCATAACAGATTTTGGCATAAGATTATGGGAGGCCCCTGAATCCAAAAGACAGTTACGCAACACCTTGTCATGAATATTGAGAGAATTATAGAAGGGAGGGGATGAGTCATCTTTGTCTTCTATCAAAGGGCCTAAAATCACAGCTGGTTTTTCATCTTGTAGAGTTATTGAATCAGTGGAATTAGGAGAGGCATCAGGCTGTAACGTTTTGGTCAGATATTTTTTAAATTCTTCATTTTTTATCAATTCCAAAAATTGTACAGGAATCTTAATTTTCTGGATCTCATTCTCAAAATTGAAGGAGGGGGAAGGCTTCAAAATATATTTGGTTTCAGGGGGAGGATTTCTGATCAGAAGTTGTGGGTTTTGAGAATCTTTTTCCTTGCTACTCATTGTCACAGTCTTGGAAGAATCTTCTTTTTGAACAGGCTGATTAGGGGCAACAATTTTTTCTTCATTCTTCTTTGATCTCAAATTATATCTACTAGCATTTTCCTTCGTTTTTTCTCCCTTTCTTAACTCATTAATTTGAATATCCATTAAATATTGCTCATAAGAGGATTGAGTCAAGTGTGGGGATGGGGATGTATCACCTAAACAGTGGATCTCAGGATCGACCTCTACCGCCTCTTCTTCTTCATCAACAACCAGATTATTTTGAAAAGGAGCTTGAATCCTCTGATCATCTCTCTCTCTGTTTCTAGGATCTCTAGGACGGATTTGGGGAGCATTGTTGGGTCTCTTGAAATTACCTCTATTTTGAATTTTCTGAGCATTTCTATATGGTTGTCTTCCTTCCAATTTTAACTTCTCAATCTCAGTAGAAAGAGATTTTACTAATTTGGTCAACTCATCTACCAGTGAATGAACAATAGGAGAGTCAGAAGTGGAAGCTTCAACCCTATTTTTCCTCCTATCTCCATCATATTTTCCCCTAAGCTTATCTGAGGCAATTATGTTGGATTCTAACTCTAAGGCAAAATCTTGCATATGAACTAAGGAAGGTGACCTTCTCTCTCTTAATAGAAGGCATAACTCGGAGTCAAACGTAATTGCATAAGTGATTTTTTCCATGGTTTCAATGGGTTTGATCTCATCAGGGATCTTCTTGTACATTTTGTTAAATCTTCTTGAAAAGTTAGAGATAGACTCTCCTTCTTTCCTTTTCAAAGATCCAAATTCAGTGATGTACTAAAGAAAATATTTTTTGTCACCCCAGTGCCTCAAGAAGGCTTCATCCAATGCCTCAATACCAGTGATGGATTCAGGGGCCAGACCCCTAAACCACTTCCTAGCCTCCCCAAAAAGGTTTTGGATGAAAACCTCATCCAAACATCTTCATTTTCAATATTTTGGTTATCTGCATAGCTATAGAAAGCAGCAAGATGTTCCTCAGTTGTTATATCTTTTTCTCCAGTAAACTTGGGCATGTATTTTAAATAATCTCCAGGGGGAAGAGCATTCATTGGCTTAGGCAAGACTAGAGGACTATATCTTGCAGCCACTATGGCATCCATCCTATTTGCAGGGGGGTTAACAACTGCCATTTGATTTTGGATTCTAGGTGAACAAGCAGGAGAAGGAGGCCTGGTTGTGTGCAGATTAGGAGAAGGAGAAAAGGATAAAAGGGAGATTTTAGTCTTCACAATAGCCGGTGGAGTCTTAGAAGAGGATGGTAAGGTCTGAGAAGGAGATGAAGTTCCTACTTTTTTGGCAACAAAATTTTTAACAGAGAGAGGTGTAGCAAAACCTAACGTAGGGAAATCTTCAAAACTATCAAGACTGAAACACTTCTCAATATCAGGAGAGGAGAATATATCAATGTTTTCTTCTTTCAATTCAGTTTCAAAGGTAGAGTATTCAACAGGAAACTCTTTAAAATCTAGCTTTTTAGATACTTCAACAGAAGATAAAGGAAGCTTACTTGATAAAACAACTGGAGTATCAAGAGTGGAATCAGGAAACTGACCAAAAGAACTTGTGGTAGCAGCAGAAAAACTTTTTTTATAAGTTTTTCCCTTCTTGATTATCTTCTCTGGGTCAGCCTCAGGTGGAACCAAAGGTAAATGTGGATTTGATCTCTTATGTTTGCCTTTGGGCACCAGAGATGAAACAATGGAGTCACCAGGTGCAAGATGCAATCTTCAAAATACTAAGTTCCAATGCACCTTGAGAGCTAGTAAGCATTGTCGTTCTATCCCAGGGAAAAGTCTTCAAATCGTTCCCCAGCAACGATGCCAAAAATGTTAGCACTAGAAGTCACCTTTTGATTGCAAGGAAGGTAAGCCTAATACCCATCAGATTATATTTGAAAGTATGAGTGTTTTTTGAAAGTTCGAATGGAAAAACTCGAAATGATAATATCCTAACTCAGAAACAAGGCTAACATGTACCAGCAAATAAGGTATTGACTAACTTCAACTAGTAGTTTGGGAGTAAATGTGGATAGAAAGAAGACTTGAATGAGAGGAATGTAAGGGCTACTTCAAACATCAGGTCCAAAAGAGCCTAAGGAAGAAAGTTTCTTAAAACAAGATCTTCTTGAAATCAGAAACTAAGGAGCTAAATAAACACCATGACAATAAAATGATCAAACATCCATCATATCATTACCACAGTTATCCATATGAAGAATTCAAATATGAACATTTAGTATTAGAAGCAGATAGTCTGAAATAGAAGCCGATTTCTATTAGTCAAAAAGTCTTAAGTCCAGTACACACTAGATCACAGTCACTTTATCCAAAATATTATAGTTTAGGGATCCTTGCTCAACCATTCGAGCCTACTAAAGTAATTGATCTATCTATTTATAACCATAAAGGGAGGCAACAGTTGGAGGTACGAGCTGGCCTCTTTTCCTTAAAAATCTCTGAACATTTATTTATTCTAACAACTAAGATAACAACATATGTTATAAAACAGGGAAGTGTTGGTGACTAATTCAATCATGCTTATAACTGCTTTGATCCTCTTTTGCTGCTCAGCTCCTGTTTTTCCATGTGTCTCTTTGGATCCTGTAGTTTTCCTTTGAATGCCAACTGCTACTTCAGTCATTTACTCCATCGTTAACTTATCCAAAACTGTTGGTTTAGTCTTCCTAGATCCCCGGTGTTTGCTGGCAACTCCCTTGGGTAGGAACTCTGTGTAGCGCCCCCTAAAATGGAACAAGGAGAGAAGGTAGCATCTGTAGGTAGCACCGTTGTGTTGCATATCTGCGCCAACATTTGTCCTCTGTTGCAATATTGAGTAGCTCTTGTAGGTAGCGCCCTTGTGTTGTGCCTATGTGTAAACCTGCTCCCTACTAAATATTACGTAGCGCCTGTATGCCAATTTTGCGCTCTGTGAAATATTACGCAGCACCACTTACGTTGCGTCTACATATGATTTTGGTTAGCTATGCCAAAACGCAGCGTCTTTGAATATTGAACGTGTGCACAACAGTTTGTGTCCTTCCATGATGACAAAATCATTTTACTTAGGTGCCTTTACCACTAAGTGAAGCTAACACTTAGCAAAAGTTCAAAATTCATATAGCTAAACGCCTAGAAGCTTGTATAGGTGGAAAAACTAGTATGTGCATATCAATTAACCTTCACAAAAAGGAACAATTCTCAAAAATGGGGTTTACCACTACCAGCTACTTTGTCATTTTAACTCTTAGCCTCACACTCTTTATGGTGGAAAGAGTATCTTCAATTGACTCAGTAGACTTCTTCTTCTTATCACTGGTAGGCTTCTTCAGTGTAGTTGCGCTCTCCTTAGCTGCTGGTTTATCATCTTCAATGGCAGCCTCAATCAACACCTGTAAATTCCTTTGGGTTACCTCATCTTGAAAATGCTTTAGTTCTGCCTTTAGCTTCCTATTCTGAGCCTAGAAGCCTTTGTTTTGCCTGTAGAGATTCTGGAGCTGCCTATGAAAGGGTTGAACCCTTCTTGCTACAAATTTTTCCAAGTCAAGGGTATCACTGTAGCCCTCCATAAGCTCTATCATCTTGGCTCTCTTAGATATGGCTTCCCTTTTCAATTGAGCCACTTCTTTTCTTGATTCCTTAAATTGTCTGATAAGTCTCTTGAAGGTCTGACTGCTAAGGGGGTTGGGGACATGTGCAGTCTTAGCAGGCTTCTTCTCGTCCTTTTCTTCCATTTGTACAGGAGTTTCCTTCCATGTTTCATCAACCTTCTCAAAACCTTTTCCTTTATGCTTCTTCTCTTGTGCAACAGCCTCTTCTTTATTATTCATAGGTTTTTCACAATCTTTCACAGGGATTTCATCTTTCCTCTCCAAAGGTCTTTTGGTACCTTTACCCTTGATTTTCTGTACAGGGTTTTCTTGTTTTTCTTCTACATATTTTTCAATGTCTTTCCCTTTCTTCTTATGCATACGGGTTTCTGGTAAAGACTGCTCTTTTAAAACCCCCTTAGGAATCGATGACCTAGTGAAAGGTCTTTTACCCTTGATTTCAACTGCTGGAGGAGGAGAGGGAAAGAGAAGCTTCTTCCCTTTTTTAGATGTCACCTTGGTAGAAGAAGGAAATTCTTCTAACCCTGGTGGAGGTGGTGGTGAGAAATCTCTGTGTGGAGAAGGACAGACTTCCTCCTCAGCTTCCCTGGCCTGCTTGTTGATCTTTGAAACAGAGGCTTTTCCCTTTCTCTCCTTGTTGATCCCTGCTTTAGTACTGGTAGGTGATGAAGGACCTATGATCTATGATTAGGGAGTAGGTGTTGGGTCCAGCTTGAAGTGAGAAGTAACCAAAAAATGCTCCCAGGAAATCTCTTTCTTTCCCAACTCTTCAGAGACAAGCATCTTGATAAGTCCAGAGTGGAAAAGACTAGAATCCACATCCTTAGATTTGGCTTGCACCCTATCTGACTTTTTACCTATACTTCTCAGCAGGTAATAAGGAACATTCATCTAAAACTTGCCAGTAAAATGTAACAACAGCCTTATGTGGTAATGATACAAGGTGTTAAATCTCCCTTCACAACTAAAATATCTCTGTATGATTTTCAACACTCTGTCAAACTGGTTGATCAATTGATTCCTTGGCATACTCTTAGATAACTCGTTGGCTCGGTATTCAGGCTTGAAGAGATCTTTAATTAAGGGTGAACTCAATACCATGTCCTTGAACCAATTTTCACCTGAAATGGGGATCCCTGTTGCAACTGAGATGGAAGCTTCAGTTACCTCAAATTCCAAATCTCCAAATCTGGTTTTCTTGCCATCAAAATTTCATGCAAATTGTTTTTCTACTTTTGGGTGGCCTCTCTGCATATTCTGGCAGAAAGAGAGGCATCCTTCTCTTCGAAACATCTCCCTTGCCATGGGTTCTGTTTCAAAAAGGCGCATGTCCACAGGTTCTGTTCAAACTATCTTGCCACCTTTGTGTGCTTTCTTCGACTGAGGGGTATCCATGACTCAAAATGAGGGTTCTTAAGAGGCTTAAAGGATGCTATTGACCAAAAAACTTCAATTCAGGTTTCAAATGCACAAAGATGGCCCTCCAAATTAACAGTGCTTAGAAAACAAGCTTGACTATGAGAAATGGACCTTTAGACTTATACAGGATTTTAGAGTGTAGACTGTGAAGAGGTAATCCCAAAATGACTCTTCATACAGTATGAAGGGAAGCAAAGAATAATCATAGAAGGTTTGAGTAGCACCTCTGCGTAGCGCAACGCATACAAAGAGGATGGGCTATTACAGGCTAGCAACTTTCAAAGGCTATAACAAACAACAACAATCAGACCATGGACACGAGTGAGGATTTTTACAGGTATGGAAATATGGCTCCCTTAATACCCTGGAAACTTAACAAACCGAAACCCAAGCACAAATCTCCTTTGAAAATTAATATGCAAAGGAGGTTGCACAGGATACCTGTGAAGTCGACATCTGTTGATATCCTCAGCGTGATCTTAGGATGATATTGAGGAAACTTCAACCCTGAAATCTCTCACAACATTGGATTTAGTTGACATACGATTGCCTGATCGAAGCTGGAAAACTTACGCAATGCAACACTGTTGAACTTTTCAAATTTAGAAACTGCTACCAAGGATCATAAATGCAAGATATTTTGAAAGCACTTCAACCAACTTATGGCACTGAAAACAAGGGACATGGTATCAGTCGTGGAAATCATGACTTGGAGTGGATGAATCATAAACATGATAGGCGCTACAGAACTGTCTGTTGAGTGGGCAGTGCTTCCAAATCAAAAAATGATTAGACAGGTAAGTGGGGATGATGAGGCATGCATGTGAGGTCATGAGTGAGGAGAGAGGTGTGTCACATCAGCCTGATCATGGGAGGTATCAACCTAGGGATGAATCACGAGAGGCGACATAAAGAATAGACCATGAGCTAAAAAGGGTTTAAGGATCAAAAATCAAATTGAGGATCAGCACATGAGCTATGACTCAACGGTTTAGTCATCCAAAGGGGTCCTATCAAACATAACATTAAAGGGATGAGAAAATTATTTTAAAGAAAAAATAAGAATCTAAGGCTTTTAAAAATGATAAAAACAAACTAAAATACCCAAGGTGACTTAGTGTGATAACAAGCTCAACACCACTAAGCATGTTCCTTGCCTTATCCATCAAAATTCTGTTCATTCTCTTGAAAACTCCATTTTGTTGTGGGGTACAGGGTGTGGTATTTTGGTTTTCTATGCCACACTACTTGCAAAACTACTCAAATTCATTTCCACATAATTCTCCACCACTTTCAGTTCTCAGCACCTTGATCTTCTTATTTTTCTAGTTTTGCACAAGAGATTTAAACTCTTTGAATTTTTCGAAAACCTTTGATTTATTTCTCGGGAAATATATCCACGTCTTCCTAGAAAAATCATCTATGAAGGAGACATAATATAGGGATCCATGAAGTGAAGGGACTTCTACAGGCCCAAACACATCACTATGAACCAATTCTAGAATCCCCTTTCCTCTTGTCACTCCATATGGGAACCTAACCTGATTGCTTTTTCCATATATGCAATGTTCACAAAAATCGACTTCTAAATTACATTCAAGAAAACCTTCAACCATACATTTATTATGCATAGCTCGAAGTCTTTTTTCTCCAATGTGTTAGAAAAATAGGATCATGGAGCAATATAATAAAACAAATGCGGAAATAAAACACAAAAGATACACAATACAATAGAGACACGTATATACGTGGTGTTATCACTCCGAGAAACTCTCCTAGGCTGTAAGTCGGAGATGCCTAGTAACTAACTCTTTTTGGGAAATGTTTTCTCAATATTTGATGTGGTTTTTGGATCAAGATGAATATCTAGGGACTGGACTGTGTTTTCAAGACTGTCTAGAAATACAAAATCTCACAAGGCCTTCTAATAATGCAGTCAGACAAGGTTTGATTAAATGGAGAAGGAAAACAGCTATTGAACCAGATAATACTCATACACACAAGCACTATGGGTTTAATAACCAAGGAAATAACTTATGATTATCAACTAAATCAATCAACCAGTGAGATGACAGTCACAAGCAGATTAAATGAGCATCAATAAAGAACTCTCACTCATAAGATATCAGAGAACAGAGGAGAAAAATCTGACAGCACAACTGAAGGAAGCTTGCAATTTTTTATAAAATAAGAATAGGTCTTTTGATTATAGTAACAGCATGGTAGCATCCAAAATCGAACCCTTGGTTCGTCTCAAAAATAGATATTTATAGTCTTACAAACAATTTTTACAGATTCTAAAAACAGGGATCTGTATTTAATAAAAACAACTCAATTCTATCTAAACAACTTGAAAGTAAAGTCTTTAACAATTAAACTAGAAATTCGAACTGTCTTCAATCTCCAAAATCGCCAGCTGCATCCTTCTGCTCATGATCTCCGTGATTTGGTGAAGAATAACAAGACACCTGTCTTTGACAGTTGGATCTCCCAACGTTCCTGGTCGATTTTTGAGGAAATGATTTAGCATTTGTTACCACAATTCACTTGAACCTTTGATGCTGAACTCTTTGCATGCGATTTGATAGCCCACTAATACACCGGAACAACTTCAAAACGTGTTTGCAATGACCTGCCATGTATTTGATTTCAAAATTTACTTTCCCAGCTTTCAACAGCGCAACCGTTTTGATTTTTCGCGAGTTAGCTGTTGAAAGTTGTCACTTTCAACAGCGCGCGGGTCATAAAATGATAGTGTTGCGCTGTGGAAAGTCCTGATTGCACTCAAAAAAAGAGTTTTACCTCCAAAATTTCGATTTGATCAAAATTTATTGAGTTCCAGATTTCTCACCTTGCATATTAACGGCAACTTGAGCGAGAACCTTTAGATCTGGATGAGATCTTTGCTTCAATTTTTGTTTCAACCTCCTTATCTTCCTTTTGAGGTGCTTGGCAAGCCACCACAGGCTGTTGTAGTCTTTGGTGAGTTTTGTCTTCCTCTTCTTCTCTCTGATACTTTCCTTGGCCAATCTTTCAAACACAGCATTTGTCTTGGCGAAGTTATCAGATAACTTCTTATACCTGTCTTTAATCACCCGCTCCAAAACCTCTTGCTGGGCAATTACCTCCTTGAGATGTTTGATCTTCTGAGACTTCTTTGATCTGGGTTTTTTTGATGATTCTCCCTGTTCTGTCTGATTAAAGGTTTCATAGTTCTGTGCACATTCAGCTGATTGCTCTGAACTCTTGATGACAGGGCATTGATCTTGCTACTCAGATTCTGAATCTGAATAGGGCAAGTTAATTATATTCTTCCCTATACTCTACTCTGTAGAATGCCCTGTATTCTACTATGTAGTCTTCTCTGTGGTTGGCTCAAAGTTTAACTTTCTCTTCAACTTGTGTGGCTTCATTCCCGATATTTTGTCCTCTGCAGGTCCTGGCAAGGTCCTTCTTTTCCTTGAGCTACTTTGGGGAGATGATTGTTTCTTTGAACCCTTCATTTGTTCATTTGCAGTCTGGTTTTGTATTTCAAAACCTTCCCAGAATAAAAAATGCTCCCAACTTCTTCCCCGTTGTTTCAATTCCTCCAGGATAATCAATTTTATGAGGCCAAGGTGACACAGAGTAGTTTTCATGCTCAATGGTTGAGCTCTAATCCTCCTGCAAACCTTAGTCAAACTTTGATATAGGAAATAAGGAAAATTAATAGGAGTCTTGCCTGTGAAGTGATCTAGGAGTTTAAAGTGGTACATCATCAGTTTATCATATCTTCCCTTCGAAGTAATGTACAATTGGATACCTTTGAATAATTCCTGCCTTTCTTCATCTATATAAGAAACCAGCATACCTTTTTTCCATGCTTTGTGCATGTATCCCTCTTTCAAATAAACTTTGAAATCCAAATTTTTGGGAGCCGTGGTTTTAAACCAGCTCTGACCGGTTCTTGGTAAACTTGTAGCTGCAGCAATGACAGCCTTATCCACTCTAATTTCCATGGACCCGACGCGAGCTTTATTGCCATCGAAGTTTTGGGCAAAGGCTTCTGTTGTAGCCTGGTGGCAACCAACTTGCAATCTTTCAACAAATTCCATACACTCCGCATTCGCAAAATTATTTTGGACTTCGGGATGTGATTGTAAAAATGACAGGTTATCCAGCTCTCTCTTGAGTAGAGCTCCACTACGTTTTCTCACCATTCTGTCGCTTGCAAATCCCGATAATTTGTAACCCCTGTAACTGCCAGTTGAGCCGAGGTTCTACACTGTTGAAAGCAGTCCGGGCTTCGGATCTGTTTTGAAATAAATGAAACTTCAAAAGACCTCCAGCGACGATTCGTGATATGGAAACCACTATTTGATTTGACGTTGTCAGGCCGACGGTACCTCCTATGTACCTGCATCATCGAACTCGAACTTGCCAGCCCGGATGCCATGAGTGTTGAGCGTGAGTTTCTGGGTCGGATTCGAATTACAGTCATATTCTAACATGCATAATCGAGTTTCTATCATTACCCACTCTCATCAACGCATGCCTTGGATTTACCTGACGTGGGATGATCATATCATCATTACTTTCAGTCGTGGATATCATGCACGTGATTCCCACTCTTCTTCAACAACGGCCCGTGGAAAACGCCTCTGTCAACTGTTCGCTTGCAACTTTCACCAGCGCGTGATCCCTTGGAAAACCCCTGTTAGTTGCGGAAAGTATGCACTTTCAACAACGCACCACTTTGTAGAAAACACTCCTTAGCTGCAGATAGTATGTACTTTCAACAACGTGCCACCCGCGAACTTTGATTGTCAGACCTTTTGAAATTAACCACTTTCAACAGTGCACCCACTAATGAAAAGTGCTCCTTAGCTGTTGAAAGTCGACACTTTCCACAGCGCATACGCAACTTTTGAACATATGTTATCTGTTGAAAGTGAATTATGCAAATTTTGAAAAAGAAGACTTCATGGATCACATTGTTTTCTAAGACATAAACTGAAACCTAAGCTTAGCAACTACAGAAACTTCAAAAATGACTTGAGGTTACAACCTATCACCTAAAAAAGAAAATAAATCCACTAGTTTATTTGAGGAGTTAACATTGGCTCCTATTGGAGATGAACACCTCCCTGTGAGGTTTCAAGAACCATCGAATCAATGCCTTTCCTGGACAAGAACCTAAACTAACTGCTAGTACTTCCATTGGGCATGGAGTTATTGAAAAATAAAACTAAAACTAACACTACAATGTCTAGGCTTCATAGCCTTAGATGAAATAAAGCTTTAAAAATCGCCCGTTTACCGGGCCACTGAACATTTCTTCACCTTCCAGATTCTACAGAATGAAGGTGTTGTTGTTTTGCACCTGAGAAATCAAAAAGGGGCCTGTCCACAGAGAATCGAACTTGCTATGCTTGCCTTTGTCCTGCCTAAGAGCATCCCACTTTAGAACCCAATCACCGATCTGAAAACTGTCCACCTTCACCTTTCTGTCAAACGTCTTTTTGATCTACATCTGATGTGCTTCTGATCTGTCCACTAACTGTTTGCGGGCTTGATGCAGTTCCACCAAATCCAGCATCCTTCTTACCATGTTATTTTGCTCAGTCTTCTCTTCCTGAAAGAAGTTAGCCACAGGCAAAACTAATTGAACAGGAAAAATTGCATCAGTCCCATAAACCAATTTAAATGGGGAAGTTCCAATGGATTTTTTAATAGTCACTTTGTCTGCCCACAGAGAAAATTTCAGTTTGGAATCCCAATTCTTCTTATTTTCCTCTAACAGTTTTCTTATGATTTTGATCAAGCTCTTATTTGACGATTCAACCAAGCCATTACCTTGAGGATAGTAGGGAGTCGAGTGTACAAGATGGATTCCCATCGATTCACACATGTCTACCAATGCTTCTGCTTTAAACATTGCTGCATTATCTGCCACCAACCTCTTGGGACAGCCAAATCTGCTCAAAATGTTTTCATAGAGAAACTTCATGACTACCTGGTGTGTAGCATTCCGGGTGGGGATCGCCTCTATCCACTTCGTGAAATAATCCGTGGCTACCATAATCCACTTGTGCTGACCACTGGATGAAGGATTTATCTCACCGATAAAATCTAAACCCCACTGCTGGAAAGGGCCATTTACCACAATAGGCGTCAGGGGTAAAGACTTCAGTTGTTTCTTACCAGTAAATCTTTGGCATTTGTCGCAAGATTTGACGAATTTGCACACATCTGAGAAGAGGAAAGGCCAATAATATCCATCCCTCAGGATCTTATGGGAAGTAGTCTTCCAGCAATGATGGTCGCCACAAATAGCTGAATGAAACTGATGTGTCACCTCGACAGCCTCCTCTTTATCTAAACACCTGAGAAGCAAACCAGCAGGGTCCCTCCAATATAACAGATTATTATAAATGTAGAATTTGATAGCTCTGAGCTTGAGAGCTCAATCTTGAGTCACACTGAGTTTAGGAGGAACTTCAAGCTTCTACAGAAAATGTATGATGCCAAAATACCATTCACAAGAGGACAAGTGCTCTGCCACTTGCTGGCTGTCATGCTGCTCTTCCACAGCCAACTCTGTTTGTGAATTTTCTGAAATTTCTGCTATGAAATTAATGTCCAGCAGCTTATGATTTTCCTCCGCTAAGAGCTTGGCAAGGCCCTGGCCTTTTACCAGTTTGGTGGGCTTCACTTCAATGTTGAACTCAATCATCTTTGCAATCCATCTCGCCCTTTTTC
>JASDQU010012424.1:243219-254584 GCA_032191745.1 Picea mariana
TCTGCTCAAAATGTTTTCATAGAGAAACTTCATGACTACCTGGTGTGTAGCATTCCGGGTGGGGATCGCCTCTATCCACTTCGTGAAATAATCCGTGGCTACCATAATCCACTTGTGCTGACCACTGGATGAAGGATTTATCTCACCGATAAAATCTAAACCCCACTGCTGGAAAGGGCCATTTACCACAATAGGCGTCAGGGGTAAAGACTTCAGTTGTTTCTTACCAGTAAATCTTTGGCATTTGTCGCAAGATTTGACGAATTTGCACACATCTGAGAAGAGGAAAGGCCAATAATATCCATCCCTCAGGATCTTATGGGAAGTAGTCTTCCAGCAATGATGGTCGCCACAAATAGCTGAATGAAACTGATGTGTCACCTCGACAGCCTCCTCTTTATCTAAACACCTGAGAAGCAAACCAGCAGGGTCCCTCCAATATAACAGATTATTATAAATGTAGAATTTGATAGCTCTGAGCTTGAGAGCTCAATCTTGAGTCACACTGAGTTTAGGAGGAACTTCAAGCTTCTACAGAAAATGTATGATGCCAAAATACCATTCACAAGAGGACAAGTGCTCTGCCACTTGCTGGCTGTCATGCTGCTCTTCCACAGCCAACTCTGTTTGTGAATTTTCTGAAATTTCTGCTATGAAATTAATGTCCAGCAGCTTATGATTTTCCTCCGCTAAGAGCTTGGCAAGGCCCTGGCCTTTTACCAGTTTGGTGGGCTTCACTTCAATGTTGAACTCAATCATCTTTGCAATCCATCTCGCCCTTTTTCYGTCAATATCCGGCTGAGTCAAAACATCTTTTACAGAAGACGAAGGAACATATGCGATGACCTTTGAATGAAGGATATAAATTCTGAATGACTTTAAAGATTTTATGAGAGCATAAGCTTGTTTCTCGATAGGGTCATACCTTAGTTCAGCATCCCTAAGTGTCTTGTTGAAGAAAGCCACGGGATGATCAAAGTTTTCCTCGTCCTTCTGAAGCAGGACTGCTACCACTGTGTCATAGGAAGCAAAGGAAAAGATATAGAAAGTCTTACTATAATCTGGGCTGATCAGAATCGGAGACTCGATGATCGCTTGCTTGATATCCTGAAAAGAGTTTCTCGCGTTGTCTGTCCATTTTATCTCAGCCCCCTTTTTCAGCATGCAAGTTATGTGTTTGACTAATTCAGCAAAATTGGGCACAAACCTTCTGACAAAATTTATCTTACCAAGCAGTGACTGAATGTCCTTCTTTGACCTTGGCAAGGACAGCTTTTGAATTGCCTCCACTCATTGTGGATCAATCATTACACCTTCGGCTGAGACGATGTGACCCAATAGCTTACCCTTTCTTAGAGCAAACTGGGATTTCTTGGGATTCAATGAGATCCCAAACTGTCTGCACTTTAAGAACACTCTTTTCAGATGTTTCAAAAGCTCCTCATGGCTGCTGGAATATACTGTAATGTAATCAAGGTATATGAGGAAGAACTTGTCCTTTTCTCCCACAAATTCTATATCCATGGCCCTTTGGAATGTGGCCCCGGCATTCATTAATCCAAAGGGCATCTTGGAGTACATAAAGGTCCCCCAAGGAGTGGTAAACGTAGTCTTCTCCTGATCATCAGGATGGACAGCAACCTGATTGTAACTGGAAAAGCCATCAAGAAAGGACATGACCTTTGCCCCTGAAATTCTCTGTAACAAGTGTTCCATCTTAGGAAGAGGATAGTTGTCCTTTTTAGAGCATTTGTTCAAGTTTCTGAAATCTACGCACAATCTAACCTCACCATTCTTCTTCCTTACGATCACCAGATTGGCAATCCATTTGGAATATCTCAAGGGAACTATGATCTTGGCATCTAGGAGTTTTTTAATTTCTCTCTCAATCACTGGGAGCAGAAGGGGACTGATGGGCCTGAGTTTTTAATTGAAAGGAATAGTGTCTTTTTCAAGAGGTATTTTATGTTGAATAATATCGGGATCGAAAGTCTTTAAATCACTATATTTCCAAGCAAACACATCGGAAAATTCCTTCAAAACACTACAGTATTTTGACTTCTCATCAGCAGTCAATTCAGAAGACAAATTAATAAAATTGGGCTGACTTTTACCTCCTATGTTATGCTCTTTAACAGTTGGATCTTTCTCCTTTTTGTCTGGCTGGTACGGGACATCATTATGATCAAATAGCCTTTCCAGAGGTACCAAACCTCAGGGTATATAATTGTTTGGTAACTAAATAATGTCATGCTTGCCCAACTTCTTCTTTAGCTCAGGTTCCTGTGACTCTTCTTCATTAAGATTCTGCTGATCAATGTGCAAATCAGAAAACTCATCAACCACTTGGAGAAATCTGTTGAGTTCATCATCATCCTCAAAGACTTTCCAATATTTGACATTATCAGGTAAGGAGGGTCGATATTTTACTTGAATATCATAGCTGAGCTTAGGGGGCATGGGAGGAATGAATGTGCTGGCTGAAACAGCAAGAGAATCAGCGAGCTGATTCATATCCCTTGGTATGTATGAGATTTCAAAAACAGAAAAAGAATAACGCAGCTTCCATACCTCGTCTCTGTAAGCTTTTAATCTGACATGCTTAGCTTGAAAGGTGTTTTTTACCTACTGTATGATGAGGTCTGCATCTCCCAACACTTTCAAACCTTTTATTCCCATCTCTTTGGCTGAATTTAATCCCAGCAGCAGAGCCTCATACTCTGCTATGTTGTTATTGGTTCTGAAGTCGAGCTTGAAAGACAAAGATATGGTCTCCTTTGAAGGAGAGATCAGAACTACTCCAACGCCTGCTGAGTCTTTAGTGTTGGCCCCATCGAAGTACATAGTCCAGAATGCAATGTTTTCACCTTCATCCTACTGTTCAATGGGCTTCACTAGCTGCATAGGATTTGATTGGCCATCATCAATCTGAAGGATGCACGAACCGAAATCCGTATCCACAGCATAGATAGGATGATTGATGGAATTCTTTCCATCACTAATGATATAAGCAAGCTGGTTTTCCCTGTAAAGTCTTTTCATTTCCCTCCAAACACTGGAATCATAGCATAGGACAGATCCATCTGCAGTGTACCTCCTAATCTTTTTCCCCATGAACGAGACAAAAGCAGCCCAAACTTAGGTGGGATATCGGCGACCACCACGTCCATAACCATGCTCCTCATGGGCAGTTGAGCAAGATTTACGACAAGGTCTTTGATGAGGCCTAGACACTTGACTTTCCCAGAATCAAAGGAGAACAGGTCTTGATATGGTTTTGTCACCTCAAGACCAAGCTCATCCATCACCGCTTTTGACATAAGATTATGTGACGCCCCGGAGTCAAGCAGACAATTGTGAAGGAGTTTGTCATGGACATTTAAGGATATGTAAAATGGTGGACAAGAATCGTCACGGTCTTCTATCATGGGCCCTATGGTCACTTTAGGCTTATCATCTTGTAGGTTAACAAAATCATCTGATGGAGAGGTCTTAGGATCAAGAGACTTTAGAATGGCTGCTCTAAATATTTCATTTTTCATGAGTTCAGTTAAAGGCATCGGTATCTTGACTTTTTGTATTTCTGATTCAAAATTGAAAGAGAAAGGTGATTTGTCTGAAACCTTTACCTCATTGGAAGGAGCTTTGAGGCTGACCTGTTCCTTGACTGGAGGCTGAGTTTGTTTCTTCTGATGTTTTGCTGGAGGGGGGGTCTGTTTTTCAGGAGCAGGATGTTGCTTGGCAGCAACCTCTTTACTCTTCACAGGAGCAGTATCTTCCTTATCCTTCACAGGAGCAGCAATGGGTGTTTTTGGACCAGCCTTCTTGGATCTTAAGTTGTAGCCTTTTTGATCATCTGTCAGGTAGACATCTCCTTCCACACTTGCTTCTTGAATTTTCTGATCCATCAGGGCCTCTTCATAGTCTACCTGTGTTAAAAATGAAGGATCATTTAAATCACCAAAACAGTTTATTTCATCTGCATCTTCAATTTCATCAGGAGGTGGCTGTTGCTCTTCATCTAACACTGCATTTTGAAAAGGTGGTCTGACCCTCTGATCGTCAATTGGATTTCTATCTCTTTGAAGTATCTGAACTTGTGGATTATTCCTTCTGTGGGGAAAAGCATTTGGATTTCTCAGGGCAAAAGTATTTGGCTCTTTTGCCTTTGCTGGTTGCTGATTTTGGATTTTCAATTTGGACATTTCAGATGTCATACTTTCCAGCATCTTAGACATTTTTTCCATTTTACTATTAGAAGAGGAGGAAGGCTCAACAACAGACTTCTTCTTCTCAGCCCTTCCTTTAAGCTTCTGTGATGCTGTAATGTTGGACTCAACCTCGAGAGCAGCATCTTGCATTAAAGCAAGCGTGGTTGATCATATTTCTCTAAGGATAAGACAGAACTTTGCATCAAAGACAGTAGAGAATGTGATCTTTTTCGATGCATCATTTGGTTTAATCTCAGCAGGGATTTTACCAAACATTTTATTGAATCTCTTGATAAAGTCTGAGACCGATTCGCCATCTCCTCTCTTCAAATTTCCAAATTCAGAAATGTAGTATAACAGATCTCTTCTTTCTCCCCAATGCTTCAAGAATACTTCATCTAATTGTTCAATGCCAGCGATTGAATTTGCTGGTAGCTCTTTGAACCACTTTCGGGCTTGGCCATCCAAAACTCTGAACAAAGACTCTAGTCCACACATCTTCTTCTGAAATATTTATGTTTTCTGTGTAAGCATAAAATTCTTCAATGTGTTCTTCAGCAGTATACTCCCCTACTCCTGTAAACTTTGGCATATATTTCTGGTAGTCACCTGTTGGCATGGCAGACAGGGGATTTGGCAATACAAGTGGGGCATATCTGTTTGCCAAGATCTGTTCCATTCTGGTCAAAGGAGCAGCCATGACAGTCTTGGTGATTGATACTGACGAGGAACTTGTAGGAGATGATGGAGGAGATGAGGGACTCGTAGGAGATGTTGGGGGAGATGAGTTGCCTGAGTTAGAAACGAATGACTGTCTTACTTCACCCTGAGCAGAAGTTTCAGAAGTATGTGAAAAATAAGAGGCTTTATAAAACTGGCCGAGCAACAACGCTAGATTTTCTTCACCCTTAGAGGACAGATCATGGAGAATTTCTTCAAGGACAGACAGATTAGTGTAAGTGTGTAAAACACCTTTTGAAGGTTTGATAGGTGATGAATCAAAAGAAGATGAAGAGGAATTTTCTTTCTGATTGGAGGATTCTATATCTAATTCTTTTGGATGGGATGAACTGTCAATCTCAGGAATAGAATCAGTAATATTAGAAGAAAATGAAGGTTCTTCTACCTTAGACACTTGAGATGAAATTTTTATTTCCTGGGAATTTTGAATTTTAGTAGGGGATTCAACCAAGAGCTTTTCAGATATGGAAGGATGAGTATCAGTTGGAATACCTGAATCAATTGCACCTGCAGATCCGGAAGCTTGTCTCTGTAAAGTTTTACCCTTGCTGATGATCTTCTCTAGATCAGGAACTGATGTTGTCAATGGGCCTTTTGGGTTTGCCCTGGTGTGAGCTCTTTTAGGAGCCACTTCGTTTCAATGGAGTCGCCAGATAGAAAATGTACAACCTGATATTGTCTACTTCTTGTCTATCATCAAGAACTAGATCTATGTCGTCTCCCACAGAAGCCGAGCTTCGATCTCCTCTCCCCGGCAACGACGCCAATTTGTTATCACTCCAGGAAACTCTCCTAGGATGTAAGTCGGAGATTCCTGGTAACTAACTCTTTTTTGGAAATGTTTTCTCAATATTTGATGTGGTTTTTGGATCAAGATGAATATCTAGGGACTGGACTGTGTTTTCAAGACTGTCTAGAAATACAAAATCTCACAAGGCCTTCTAATAATATAGTCAGACAAGGTTTGATTAAATGGAGAAGGAAAACAGCTATTGAACCAGATAATACTCATACACACAAGCACTATGGGTTTAATAACCAAGGAAATAACTTATGATTATCAACTAAATCAATCAACCAGTGAGATGACAGTCACAAGCATATTAAATGAGCATCAATAAAGAACTCTCACTCATAAGATATCAGAGAACAGAGGAGAAAAATCTGACAGCACAACTGAAGGAAGCTTGCAATTTTTTATAAAATAAGAATAGGTCTTTTGATTACAGTAACAACATGGTAGCATCCAAAATCGAACCCTTGGTTCGTCTCAAAAATAGATATTTATAGTCTTACAAACAGTTTTTACAGATCCTAAAAACAGGGATCTGTATTTAATAAAAACAACTCAATTCTATCTAAACAACTTGAAAGTAAAGTCTTTAACAATTAAACTAGAAATTCGAACTGTCTTCAATCTCCAAAATCGCCAGCTGCATCCTTCTGCTCATGATCTCTGTGATTTGGTGAAGAATAACAAGACACCTGTCTTTGACAGTTGGATCTCCCAACGCTCCTGGTCGATTTTTGAGGAAATGATTTAGCATTTGTTACCAAAATTCACTTGAACCTTTGATGCTGAACTCTTTGCATGCAATTTGATAGCCCACTGATACACTGGAACAACTTCAAAACCTGTTTGCAATGACCTGTTGTGTCTTTGATTTCAAAATTTACTTTCCCAACTTTCAACAGCGCAACCATTTTGATTTTTCGCGAGTTAGCTGTTGAAAGCTGTCACTTTCAATAGCGCGCGGGTCATAAAATGATAGCGTTGCGCTGTGGAAAGCCCCGATTGCACTCAAAAAAAGAGTTTTACCTCCAAAATTTTGATTTCATCAAAATTTATTGAGTTCCAGATTTCTCACCTTGCATATTAATTGTGACTTGAACGAGAACCTTTAGATCTGGATGAGATCTTTGCTTCAATTTTTGTTTCAACCTCCTTATCTGCCTTTTGAGGCGCTTGGCAAGACACCAGAGGATATTGTAGTCTTTGGTGAGTTTTGTCTTCCTCTTCTTCTCTCTGACACTTTCCTTGGCCAATCTTTCAAACGCAGCATTTGTCTTGGCGAAGTTATCAGATAACTTCTTATACCTGTCTTTAATCACCCCTCCAAAACCTCTTGCTGGGCAATTACCTCCTTGAGATGTTTGATCTTCTGAGACTTCTTTGATCTGGGGTTTTTTTATGATTCTCCCTGTTCTGTCTGATTGAAGGTTTCATAGTTCTGTGCACATTCAGCTGACTGCTCTGAACTCTTGATGACAGGGCATTGATCTTGCTACTAAGATTCTGAATCTGAATAGGGCAAGTTAAGTATATTCTGCCTTGTACTCTACTCTGTAGGATGCCTTGTATTCTGCTATGTAGTCTGCTCTGTGGTTGGCTCAAAGTTTAACTTTCTCTTCAACCTGTGTGGCTTCATTCCCGATATTCTGTCCTCTGCAGGTCCTGGCAAGGTCCTTCTTTTCCTTGAGCTACTTTGGGGACATGATTGTTTCTTTGAACCCTTCATCTGTTCATTTGCAGTCTGGTTTTGTATTTCAAAACCTTCCCAGAATAAAAACTGCTCCCAACTTCTTCCATGTTGTTTCAATTCCTCCAGGATAATCAATTTTATGAGGCTGAGGTGACACAGAGTAGTTTTCATGCTCAATGGTTGAGCTCTAATCCTCCTGCAAACCTTTGTCAAACTTTGATATAGGAAATAAGGCAAATTAATAGGAGTCTTGCCTGTGAAGTGATCTAGGTGTTTAAAGTGGTACATCATCAGTTTATCATATCTTCCCTCCGAAGTAATGTACAATTGGATACCTTTGAATAATTCCTGCCATTCTTCATCTAGATAAGAAACCAGCATACCTTTTTTCCATGCTTTGTGCCTGTATCCCTCTTTCAAATAAACTCTGAAATCCAAATTTTTGGGAGCCCTGGTTTTAAACCAGCTCTGACCGGTTCTTGGTAAACTTGTAGCTACAGCAATGACAGCCTCATCCACTCTAATTTCCATGGCCTCGACGCGAGATTTATTGCCATCGAAGGTCTGGGCAAAGGCTTGTGCTGTAGCCTGGTGGCAACCAACTTGCAATATTTCAACAAATTCCATACACTCCGCATTCGCAAAATGCTTCTGGACTTCGGGATGTGATTGTAAAAATGATAGGTTATCCAGCTCTCTCTTGAGTAGAGCTCCACTGCGTTTTCTCACCATTTTGTCGCTTGCAAATCCCGATAATTTGTAACCCCTATAACTGCCAGTTGAGCCGAGGTTCTGCGCTGTTGAAAGCAGTCCGGGCTTCAGATCTGTTTTGAAATAAATGAAACTTCAAAAGACCTCCAACGACAATTCTTGATATGGAAACCACTGTTTGATTTGACGTTGTCAGGCCGACGGTACCTCCTCTGTACCTGCATCACCAAACTCGAACTTGCCACCCCGGATGCCATGAGTGTTGACAGTGAGTTTCTGGGTCAGATTCGAATTACAGTCATATTCTGACATGCATAATCAAGTTTCTATCATTACCCACTCTCATCAACGCATGCCTTGGATTTACCTGACGTGGGATGATCATATCATCATTACTTTCAGTCCTGGATATCACGCACGTGATTCCCGCTCTTCTTCAACAACGACCCATGGAAAACACCTCTGTCAACTGTTTGCTTGCAAATTTCACCAGCGCGCGATCCCTTGGAAAACCCCTGTTAGCYACAGAAAGTATGCACTTTCAACAACGCACCACTTTGTAGAAAACACTCCTTAGCTGCGGAAAGTATGTACTTTCAACAGCGTGCCACCCACGAACTTTGATTGTCAGACCTTTTGAAATTAACCACTTTCAACAGCGCACCCACTAATGAAAAGTGCTCCTTAGCTGTTGAAAGTCGACACTTTCCACAGCGCACACGCAACTTTTGAACATATGTTAGCTGTTGAAAGTGAATTATGCAAATTTTGAAAAAGAAGACTTCATGGATCACATTGTTTTCTAAGACATAAACTGAAACCTAAGCTTAGCAACTACAGAAACTTCAAAAATGACTTGAGGTTACAACCTATCACCTAAAAAAGCAAATAAATCCACCAGTTTATTTGAGGAGTTAACACGTGGTTCACCAAGTGTGGGCTACATCCACCAGAGAAATTTCCAGTTCATTCCAATATTATTATCCCACAAATGAAGGGATACAACCTACAACACACCTACTATAAATTCCTATTCTTTCTCTCATAGTATCCTCTCTCAGAATACAATATTCATGATAATACATAGGTGCAATACAATTCTCTCATAAAAAGAGGGTTTCCTTCTAGGGAAAAAAACCCTAACATAACTTCTACCGTAGGATCTGCAACCTTATAATGAATGGTCCAGATTGACTACGAAATTAAAATATTTGAATTACAGAAAAAAAAAAATTGTGCCCCCCTCATGGTCGGGGGGGCATGAATTGTGTATCGTGAAGTTTCTTTGACCTGCATATGAATTAGGAATATAATCAGGGTCCACAACCAACAATATCGCACTTGGAGACTGATCAAAACAACTCCATTGTTGTTATACCTGTTGGACTGTGATCCACCTTGGACCTGGAAAATTTGTCATCTTCACCTTCATGCTTGAAGACCAACTGAAACTAAGCAGAAACCCAATTTCTCCTTGGTTACTACCTTTGTTAACATATTTTTAGGATTTTGGCTAGTATGTATCTTTTCCAACTTCAAATGTCCATCTTCCAAGATGGATCGTATGAAATGGTACCTGAATTGTATATGCTTAATCTTAGAATGGAAGGTTGATTTATTTGCAAGATGAATAGCACTCTCATTGTCACAGTACAACCTGCTATTCTCCTGCTTCTTTTCCAATTCCTCAATAAAACTCTATAACCAAATCATCTCCTTACTAGCCTTTGTAGCAGCAACATACTCTACTTTTGTTGTTGAAAGTGCAACAACCTTTTGTAGTTTTGAAATCCAACTTATTTTTGTTCTACCTACAGTAAAAACATACCTAGTGGTCCTCCTCCTACTATCTTTATCAGTTGCCATATATGAATCAACATATCCATGTAAAACAATGTCTGAACCTCCAAAACATAATGCATGAGTGTCAATACCTCTCAAATACCTGAGAATCCACATTACTACCTCCCAATGTTTTTTACTTGGATTGTTCATATAACTTCTCACAACTCCCATTGCATGTGCAATATCCGGTCTTGTGCAAACCATCACATACATCAAGCTACCAAATGTTGATGAATAAGGGACCTTGGACATGTATTCTCTATCCTCTTGTGTCTTGGGACACATTTCCTTAGTTAATTTGAAATGGTTTTCCAAATGTGTACTATTTGGTTTTTCATTTTGCATTCTAAACCTCTCCAACACCTTCTCTATGTACTCACCCTTAGACAATGTCAATTTGCGATTTTTCCTGTCTCTTATTATTCTCATACCAAGGATTTTCTTTGGAGCACCCAAATACTTCATCACAAATGAATTAGCTAATTTATTCTTGAGCACAATTATATCATGCATATTAGACCTTGTAAGAAGCATGTCATCTACACAAAATAGCAAGATAATATGGCTTCCATTTTCTAGTCTTTTAAAATAAACATAGTGATCAGAATGACATCTATTATAAACTTGTTCTGTCAAAAACCTGTCAAACTTCAAATACCACTACCTTGGAGCTTTCTTTAGGACATACAAGCTCTTCTTCAACCTGCATACCAAATTATCCTTTCCTTTGACCTCATACCCCCATGGTTGTTGCATATAAATATCTTCCTCCAAATCCCCATGGAGAAAAGTTGTTTTTACATCTAATTGTTCAAGATGAAAATATTATACTTCGATAAGACTTAAAATAGTCCTAATAGAAGTCATATTAACAACAAGAGAGAGTATTTCATCAAAATGTATACCTTTCTTTTGTGAAAACCCCTTTACAACAAGTCTAGCCTTGTACCACTTTTTACCACCATATTCTTCCTTCAACCTGTAAACCCATTTAGTATACAATTGTTTTTTTTTGTACGTAACTGAACCAAATCCCAACTCTATTTATTTACCAAGGAATCCATTTCCTCTCTCATGCCTTCCTCCCACTTACTTTTAGTGTCTACTTGCATTGTCTCTTCATAACTTTCTGGTTCACCAGAATCAATCAACAATAAATAATACATGTTCATTTGTCAGAAAATCCACAGTGTTGATGACATCTTGTCGTCGACGTTTCGGATCCATAGGTTACAAAGATAAAGAGATTAAGAACGCTTTTAGGAAAGCCCTGGAAAAAGAAAATAACAAACTCCAACAGAAAAACAACCAAACCCCGAGCCTCACCGCCTACCTCCCTTACATCCAAGGAGTCACTGATAAAATCGCGAAAAT
>JASDQU010012425.1:8139-21178 GCA_032191745.1 Picea mariana
ACCGAGAAAAGGCCATCACGAATTTAAATATGGATATACCAGGAAGAAGAGGTGGGTCCTCAAGTTTGCCATTTTTAGAGTGTTTTTTGGATGCATGTAAACTTTCTAGGCACCAGAATATATTCTTTCACCTTAAAGAGGTAACCAAGGTACGGACTCTCCCAAAGTACTGCGGTACTCCATGAATCCATGATGGGTTGCAGATTATATTTTTCTGCAGGATGTGATTTGATTTCATAATATATATATTTAATTTAATAAAAAAGTTATAATTGGTTTTCAAAAGTTTAATATTAGAAGAAGTTTATGGTGTTTTGGATGAATAGGAAATTTTAATAATTAAAAATGTAAAAACATATAAAAATAATGAAAATATATTGAAGAAAAATTGTTAAAATTTAAGTATATAAAAATAAAATTTAATTCCATTATTTAATTAATTATAATATATCTAAAATCATGTAATTTGATTAATACCGTTATTTAATTAATTATAATAAAATTTTAATATATCTAGAATTATGTAATTTTTTAATCAAATTTATAAAGAAAAAAAAAAGTCCATGAACGATTCGCTTACTCAGTCTTTAAAATATCTAAAAAAAAAAAAATGCAAACGATGACATATCAGACTTCATTGAATATTGTTTGGAGTGTAATACCGAAAAAGCGAGCATCATTTTAATTTCAATCGAATACGAGATAAAGAAGCAACATGGGTCCCACGTACAAGTTGCACCACCACTTGCACTGCCAATAGAAAATCAAATTGCACATCAGCGAAGTTAAAATCAGCAAGCTTGCCATATTAAGTCTTGTGGGCCCCTTTTAACGTGTCGCTGTCGTTATTTATTCAGGTTCATGTGAAAGTTTACAAAAATACTCTAATCCCGTGTGACAAGGGAGCTAGCGTCATTGCACTGTATATTTTATATTATTTGGGCACTAACAAAAGCGTTTGCTTATATAACAAGCTCAGTCATGATCCTGCTGAATTCTTTCTTGCATGTAAAGCACATCTGATGCTTCTTTCCTTCTTGATACATGTCACATCCCCACTACTTAAATCGGGTTTTTCTGGTTTTTCGTTGAATCAGAACTCCCGAATTATCTACGGAGGTCTAGCGCGAGCTAGCTCTTTCTCTCTCTCCCCGCTCCCCTGTGGTTGTGGGTCATGATCACAGTCTGAATAAACGCAGTGCCTCTTTCATACTTTGCGGCGCTACAGTGATGTCGAGTCGTTTGACTTGGCAATCTTCGAACCCCGACAGGGCTAGGGATCGGCCAATGGGGACGAATCCCTACAGGGTTAGCAAATGGCTAATAGGAACAAATCCCAACAGGGCTAGAGAACATCCAATAAGAAACGGCCCCGTTGCACGGTTAAGTGGAATACTGGTGGCAGAGAGGGAAACGTGACACGATAGTCGACATGACAAGAGGGGGCCCCACTTCACACGCCACACTATTCCGGGACCNCCTCCATTAAAAGCAGAATGGCAAGGGGGCTCCAGAATGCATCCTCAGCCGTAGATCTGGGCAAGTGGACTTTGGCCATCCAGATCTGCTCGCTACTTACCCTAACGCGCATTCGCGCCCCAGCATAAAACTGGCATCTCTTCCTCACATCGAACGGTCGTTACGAACCCTGAGATTTCCCGAGGGAAATCTTGTCCGTTCATCAGGACTTAGCCACATGCTATCGTCTCGACATTACGGGTCGGGATTAGTCAAGGCAAGAGCCCGAGTTTTTGTCAGCGGAACTCCCGAATCCCCGATCCCTGATTTCCCGAAACGGGTAATCTCTCAACACGTCACCTCCTTAAATCGGACGGTCCACAACTGCTCCGGGGTTTCCACCATGGAAAGTCTCGATCCCTTGTCACCAGGACTCCCGATCTCGCGATCCCCGATTTCCCGAAATGAGAGATCTCACGACGCGTGGCCTCCGTCAATCGGACGACTCAGATCTATCCCGGGGTTTCCACAATGGAAAGTCTCGATCCCTTGTCAACAGGTATCCCAATTCCGCGATTCCCGATTTCCCGAAATGGGAGATCTTACGACATGTGGCCTCCATTAATCGGACGACTTAGATCTATTCTAGGGTTTTTCACCCCTATACACTAGGATCTTAACCCTCGTGTAACTCCTGACAGATCCAACGGCTGTCGGGTTTTTCAGCCGAGATCTGACGACTCAAACAGATTCTTAACTTGTGGGCTCTCCCACGACTTCCTGAACGTGGAAAGATCCACGGTCTGGATACTCTCATGGACCTTGGGGATCTACGGTCTTAAACTTTTCGCTACCCACGAAGACACAGGAGAACAAAGGGATAAGGCATTTAACGCCCTACTTTCTCCTACTAATCTAACGGTCGTGGGTGACCGCAGATTCCCCGACGAAACCTCATCCGTCGATTCGTTACTTCATCCTTATACTGCCATCTCGGGTTTTTTCAAGAGGGTCATTCCTCTTTGTGCAGGGTTACTAAGGCCTTACGCCTTCACATCCTTTTTCCCAGTTCTTGATGGGCTTTTCAAGGAAGGCATCTCTATGGGGAGGTTCACTCAGGGTACTATCTGAGGCAGATAAGGGTATCGTTCACCCGAGAACCAGACATGAAGTCTGAGTTAGATCAATACGCATGCAAATAACAATTCATGAGGACATATGCCATATATAGTCTCTTCCATACAAATATACAACTATTAGTATTAATCAAAACATCCTACAGACATTCTTACAATGAATTCATTTACAATTTCACAGCTTATGAGCATAATCATCAGAGTAAACATATATAAATATATTTCAAAATACCCGAGGCAAAACACTTATCAGAAATAACACTAGGGGTTATGCAACTGTTGAGAGGGGTGCTCTTTTCCACCCAACCGTAGGCTTAGCGACTCCCAACGGATTTACCACTAGCCACCCCCGAGCTGAGACCACGATGTTGTGAGACTGCGTCTCTATCTGCCAGTGACCAAGAGCGAAGGTTACTCTCCTTCCTCTCTGCTATGACTCACTCTGCATATTGCTAGAGTTCTCCCCTCGCGTCTGCCCTTCAATCGCTTCTACCCCACGCCTTATCTTCTTGCAAGGTTGCGTGTGGCGTGATTACCCTCGTGTTGATTAGGCCTGACGGTTCTACGGATGGACGGTTCACCTCCCATCCCTCATTAAACCATCTACCTACCAGCGTGCGAGACATTTAATTTAGGGCCAGCGAGCCGCTTTTGGTTCTCCGGGCCAGTGGAGTCCAAATACGGTATTAATCCTCGGTGGAAGTTAACGCCACCTTTCCAGGTGCCTTCCACTGCCATCGTGGTCTCTCTTTCTGCACATCCCCTCTCAACAATCCTGCAATATAAATTCATAATGTTATTCACATTTATTGACATTTTCCTCAATGTCCATTTACATCACATATTCACATTTATGAGTTTGCCATAGTCCCTGACCAGTCAAGTTATTTTTTACAAACTGAGGAAAACAGGGTGTTACAATACAGAGGTGCATATGATAGAGGAAGAGTGATTTGAGAAAGAAAAAATCATCTAAAAGTTTGCCATTTGTAACTGGCAGAATTGATAACTAGTTGGGCTCGTTAAATATTAATGTGATATGGGGTCGAGGTTTTTTACTATTATCATTATAACCTCCAAACATATTTAATTATCAATTGTTTTATATTTTTAAAACTTAAAAATTTAAAAACATAAAAAAAATTACAAATATTTTAATTTATTATCATTATAACCTCCGAACATATTTAATTATCAATTGTTTTATATTTTTAAAACTTAAAAATTTAAAAACATAAAAAAATTACAAATATTTTAATTTAAATAATAAACTGGATGAAAAATAAAACAATCCTTAAAATTGTGAAATTAAATATTCATATATAAAAAATATTACACCATTAAAAATAAATTAAAAAAGAGATTTCATTTCAAATCAACGCTCAAGTTGTAGATGAAGACAATAAATTTTCAATTTGAACAGAAGCATAACACTTCTGGAAGTTTAACAGAAGTATATTAACAATTCTAAAAAGTCTCAAAGAAAAATAATATATCTTTTAAATTTTGTTTACACAAATATCAATATTATTTCTAAATTTAGACATTCAATATAAATAGTCATTATTTTTTCTTTCACATTATTGATGAATAGGATTTTTATACTTAGACATTCAATATTAATAACTATTTATGGTTGTGTTTGAAATTGTAAAATATTTGTTTTGAATAAGTTGAAGTTCATTAGTATTTTCCTCATTATAACTAAAATAAATACTTTTAAAATGTCAATTTGTGAAAATCCACATAAAACAAGAAGCATTTTCAACATACACAGAGAGGAAAGGTTATCTATCGTGCATGTCAAAAAGGCATGATGACATACATATATGGAAAAATGCGCGCATGGACTCATACATACCATGCCATGGATTGCATGTTCATGTGTACAATTGGTTGATATAATTGTTGTTGCATAGTGGTGCTTGAACAACTCCCAAGTTTTCTTACTTGGGGAAGAGATCGAGTGATTGATGAAGAAAGAAGTGTGGGGGTGTGTGTAGAGCGTTGTTGGGGCCGAGCAGGGCAGGCAGGATCTTTTAGGAGGCATCTCAATCCAATCTACCTGATTTGATGTGGGGAATGGCGATTTTGGGATCATCCCATTACAGAAAACGCCGCGATCTTGTCACCCATCTCTCTGGATTAATGGCCATATAACTGGCCTCAATCCTCTCTGCTATCATTATTATTAATATCATTGCAACTCATACAAGCGGAGAACAAGACAAGGAGACGAGGGGACGCCATTGAGGCGCTCCATCTCCTTTCACAGGGGAGGTGGATTGGCCGATCATTGACATCCAAAATCAAAATTTAAATTCTGCCCTTTGCTTCATCATTTTTCAAGGCGCATATATCAATTTTTTTTTCCATATTATTAGATCACGCTGCAAAGCTGATTCTGCTCAGATTTCAGTATTCATTTTTATGTCATATTTTAGCTGCCCAAATCATCCAAATGCTCTGGAATCTAATGCATAGCCAAACCAATACATTTTCCCTCTGTTCTCTCCGTCATCCCAAGCGTACAGATTGCAGCAGTAATTGTATGCTTTGTTAATCACTTGGAAGTGATAGTTCACATTGCCTAAACGATCGCAGAAGGATCAAGAGTTGTACTAATGTTTTGATCCCTGTGTGTATATACATCTTCTTCAAATATAGACTATATATATACACAGATTGCAGGGGGTGGGAGAGATGAAGGAGGGCAGTGGAGGACCTATTCCATCTGGCATGAGTGAGGACGAATGCATGCGTCTCAGAGACGTTATATGGCGCTATCACAAGCATGAAACTCTTACTGATCAATGCTCGTCCATGGTAGTCCAGCGTATCAATGCTCCTGTGAGCGTTGTATGGTCTGTTGTGCGCAGATTCGATAAGCCTCAGACCTACAAGCATTTTATTCGTAGCTGCTCTATGCATGGAGATATCAAGGTGGGCAGCATACGGGAAGTCAGTGTGGTTTCTGGGCTTCCTGCCAGTACTAGTACTGAACGTTTGGAGATCCTGGACGAGGAGAGCCATATCATCAGTTTCAGCGTCTTGGGTGGAGAGCACAGGCTCAAGAATTATTGCTCTGTGACTACATTGAACGAGTTTGTCAAGGATGGGAGATGTTGGACCATGGTGTTGGAATCCTATGTTGTGGATGTACCAGAGGGCAACACCAAAGAGGATACCTGCATGTTTGCAGACACTGTTGTGAGATGCAATCTGCAATCTTTGGCTCAGTTGTCTGAGCATCTTGCTCAAAGGCAGCAAGATTAATAAGGTATATTGCTGCTCACGATGATTGGTCAGGGTCCATTGTTTTGAGGTTATCTCTAATGTATATGTTATCTATATTTGATCTCTGATTCAAGGACTTTCATGTGTGCGTTGCTTTGATTCAATATCCACACCCATTAATCTCAATTTTGTATGTGAAAAATCTCATGGTCATTCACTGGGCCGGTTACGAAATGGGGTCTCTCTGTACTGGGCGATTTAGGCTATTAATTATCAAAATATTATTGTCTATTTTATGCCTTTGGAGGTAGGATCAAAACTTCTCTTTCGTTTTGGTGTTGTGTCATGTATTCTCATTTTGATTCAACCGTTTTATTTCTTAGAATGACTAATGGTGAAAAAGTGAGGGCACTCAGTACTGTGAAGTCCCCTTTATATAAGATTATTTTATTCTGTGGGTATGATTTTTATGGATTTCGCTTGGTGTCTAGGGATAGCCAGCTACAGTATAAAACCACCATGTTCGAAATAATCCTTGTGAAATTGCTAGCATCCAGTTTTCAGCTCTACCTGTGTCTCCTTCTGGTTTGCCTGTAAAACTCTGGGTTAACATGTGAGATTCTATGATGTGCTATTTAGTAAAATATCAATGGAAGTTGACTTTATGGAGATGAGATGAATATTATTATATATCGCCTTTCGACGAAGATTCCTGGAGCTCTTAAGACATCAATGACTATCAGACACTGAAATTAGCTAATCTTTTTTCTTTGAATAACCTTTGGTTATCTCTTAAATTGATCAGGTGTGACTGCGAACTTGTTGAATAATAGACTGATTCATTCTTTGAATTTCGTTCTGATTTCCATACTGAGCTTGTTCTCATGAACAATCCATGTTCAAGATTAAATGTTAAATGTATCACCAAAATGAATTTCAATTTGGCTGTTACACTATTGCTAGAATGTTGATATATTATATACCAAATGTTGGAGGTTAAGAAATTTAAATTTATTTTTATCTTGGGTTTGTGGGTTCTTTTATTGGAATCCAATGCTCTGAAAGCCGCTCAGTTAAAGGGTTGATTGGAAGTTGCTTCAGTGTGATTTTTTGTGAGGCTCATTATGCATTCACTCCAAGCTAGCAGATCTAACCAGTCTTGCCCTGATTGCCATTAAGGGAAACTGTCAAGTTTCATGTCTCCTGCATGCACTGCTGGACCTGGCACTCCATAGAGTTGTTAGATTTGAACCTACTCCTTGAAGGAGACTGAACCTTCTTCATGGATGCAGAAGGCCTGGTATCATCGTGTTATATATTAAATGCATTGAATAGGCATAGGTTTAGAATTTCGAAGTAAAGAAGAAGCAGACAAACATCATATGATAATACTCCTTCCTTTCAGACACATTTCTATGGCATCAAGAGTAAGATCTCTTGCAGAAAACCGGGTTTGCACTTCTTAATATATTTGGAGGTTTAACTATTTTTCAGGAATCTTGATCTTCATGCTGCTTCCTTTTTTACGGGTCTTTCTATTTATTTAAGCACCGTTTTCTGAGAATTTTTTACTACATAAAAGACCTTTAGAGGGTGAAGTCTGTGGCTCAAACTTTGAAGAAGAATTTACAACATGACGCTAAGTGAGATGGCAGTACAGGTTGCAATCAAAGATGTGTTTTCTGGAAGTAATTGTAGAATCTTTCTAACGATTGTGGAGACAATTTGTGAAATCTTTTCAATCAGGAGCAAAATGTGAAGCCAAAAAAACCAACCAATCCAATTTGTTTGTTTCTTCTACGACTTTCACATGAAAGGCTGCTTTTCTATTGCAAACCAGAAGTTTGAGTCTTTAACAGTCTGAGGTTAAGTGGCATAAAAGTTACAACCCCTAAAGTACCCTTCTGAGTATTATAAATAAGCCTGCTAAGCAACTTAAGAAAATTCTTTTCCTCTTTTTCAGGAGGCTTCTTGATAAGGTTTTAACTTTTAACATCTAAAAATCAGCTATTCCTGTTGGCATGTTACATATTTGATTCTGTGCATCTGGCCGGTGATTTTCAAGTCCACTTCACTCCTAGATTTCTCTAATTTGATGTTCAAGCTTGCAACAATATCCATTATTCAATGTAATATTGCAAGCCCTTTGAAACCTAGTCCGATCATGTTTTTGTAATTCTAATCTTTGCTTTCAATTAATTTGAACAGTTCCTCCAAACTAAGGGTTAATTGAATTCCTCTAGGAAGCTGGATATAATCTGGAGAGTCAGATTTTTACCTGTGTTATGTCAAGCTTTGCAGATGCAGTGATAGGAGGACAAGCTTTGTGGATGGCTGGACTCTGGAGAAGTCCCCCAATTTCAGGGGATGTCACCACACACACTTGTGTCATTACGGACAAAAGTTATCCATAGGAGAAGACTTATAAAATATACCCCAATGATGGGGAACAAGACTCCAAAGGATTTGTGTATCAAGAATCAACCTTGATTTGAGTTTTCAGAATAACCTTGAGTGGAATCTGAGGCTTAAAAGATACGTCTTAAAAATAAGCTGGATCCCAGATTGGTACAGCGTGCACATTGAAATTTAGTTCTACGTATCATCATTACTATTAGACTAAAATTTTCTTTTTCGGATCTTAAGATTCTGTAAATTCTGTAAAATCAGAGGAATGTTGAAAAACTCGGCAAGGCCAGACTGTAGGAGTTTGACTGGGACTCCACAAAATCTCAGCAGCAGAAATTATTCAAAATGAGGGTTTTCTTTTAGGCATTTATACTCGACTAATTTTTCCACCCACCCGCAAGTTGGACTTGCCGGGCAGCAAATATGTTGCAAGTTACTCACCGGTCAGGTCCTGACCAAGTAGCGAGTTAGACCTGGGACTCCGTTAACTTGGTGGGGCAGCAGGCCCCGCAGAGTTTGACTCAGAAATACTTGGAAGACTCAACTTTTTTCTTATCTTTAAATTTGTCTATTGCATCAACAGGGCTTGGTTAGATGGTAAAGCAGGGATGTTTTATAACCCCACCAACTTTTAAATCCTCCATCAACAGGGCTTGGTTAGATGGTAAAGCAGGGTTGTTTTATAACCCCACCAACTTTTAGATCCTCCTCGAGACATGTTTTGCCCCTCGTGAAATGACTCGCCCATGCAAACAGGTCGTTTCAAGCGGTCAGTGCAAGTTATGAGTGATTGGCAGAATAGACCCCAGGTAGGAGATCTTTCTCAAGAGAGTGATAATAGGAAGCATCATATTCCATGATTGAATAGATACATGGATTTCTTCTAGAATAACAGAATCTGAATCAAATTTCAACAAAGTCTTAATTCAAATCTGGCATCCTTTTGTAGAGGAGGCCTAACCAAGTTGTATCCTGGGAATTCATAGAAAAGATGGAAGGTCAAGCAAATATAGTCTTAGCAATATAGATCATGCATTCATGTGGGGATCTGATATGGCTATGTCTGAGAAAGAATCCCGTCTGTAGAACCTAACTTGGCAACAACACCTTATTCCCCCAAAACTGAATCTGCCTGTTGGCAATTTGATAAGTTGGATATGGGTAGTTTGTAGGACTATAAGGAATCATTGCTCTAGCAGGGGAAAACTATTGGTTTGATTTTCTGCAACTGGAAATACCATGTTGATATTTTATTGCTGAATTGGGTGCTTTTTCCAGTATTTGTCTATTGATGTATAATTAGCTTGTATTATTTTTATACTCTTGTATTCCTGCAAATGTTGTCTCAGTTGGATGCTTTCTTTGCTATTTTGTATGATTAGTTCACAATGTTGCATGACTATTCACTTTAGGAACTCGAGAAGATAAATAGCCAGAGGGATTCATTCTGTGTATCTTGGTACAACACATTTGAGGTTTTGGTGATGTTTGAAGTTATGGTTCTCTGGATAAAAGGTCTGCTTTGGTATTTAGTAATCAGGCAGTTTTGGTTTTGTGGACTGGTAAATGCTAAAAACTTGGTTTTTTTATGATGCAGGCACCTCACCAATTTTGATTTTGAGCTGTAGAAGCTTTGGCCTCAACTGTAACTCCATGCTTGTTAGGCATTGGCATTCGCACCGTAGTTTGGAAGGTCCCACCGGCCCCGATCAATCAATCTGCAGAACCTGCCTGCAATATGTTTCCACAGAGATAAAATGTTCAGATGGACTCTATGCCCGGACATTCAACCTTGGATTTATGGAAAAAGGTTACCAGGCATATGTATACAGTACTGCAAGTGCCGTACAAGATATTGTTTATTTGTTTCAACTAGGGCAGTTCCCTCAATGGCCACTCTTCACTATACTTGAAGGGCAGTTTAGCAAGGAAAACAGTAGACAAGATTTACATACTGTGAAGTAAAATATTTGAAGTTAATTTCAAATCACATCTCCAAATTGGTGAAGTTTCCCATATTTAGACTTGATAAAGTCTCTCTCACCCGTTACATTCTCAATGTCAATCCGTTCACCTAATAATTTCCTTTTTTCATCGATCTTTGTGTTACCGTGATTAGAAGGAGATAGAGATACTCAATGTCTGCTCGCATGTTAGACATTTTCACCTACTTTGGTACATGTAAGACACGTGAGTATTTTCCTTTTGGTTTGNTTGGTGAAGTTTCCCATATTTAGACTTGATAAAGTCTCTCTCACCCGTTACATTCTCAATGTCAATCCGTTCACCTAATAATTTCCTTTTTTCATCGATCTTTTTGTTGCCGTGATTAGAAGGAGATAGAGATAATCAATGTCTGCTCGCATGTTAGACATTTTCACCTACTTTGGTACATGTAAGACACGTGAGTATTTTCCTTTTGGTTTGCCTAATTATACGAGGTAGGAAACCTAATAAATTACATGATCCATGTGAGAGTAGAATTGCATATTTAGACTTAAAAAAATGAAATAAAAAAAAAAACTGATGTTCAAGGGGGCGTATATATATATATATATATGAAATGAAACAATTACATGATCCATGTGAGAGTAGAATTAGGTAGGAAACCTAATAAATTATATGATCTATGTCAGAGTAGAATTGCATATTTAGATTAAAAAATGAAATAAAAAAAAACTATGTTCAAGGATTATATATAAATATGAAACAAATATTTATATGTGAGTTACATTCAAATCCAAAAATATATATATATATATAAAATAAGAAAAAAAATAAAAATATATATATATATATATATATATATATATATATATATATATAATATAATATAATATAATATAATATGAGTAGAATTATATATTTGAATTAATAATGAAATGAAATATATTTATATTTAAGGTTTTACTTAAATTCAAAGATTTCTATCTATATACTTAAACAAAATGAGTAGAATTGCATATTTGAAAGGATTTGTATGTATATTTTCAAGAAAAATGAATAGAATTGTATATTTGAATTAATAATAAAATGAAACATACTCAAATCAAATCAAAGACATTGTTGTATGTATGTTTAAATAAAATGAGTTTAATGTACTAGGTATATCTTGAATTTTAACAAATTCTTATTTTGGATGATTTTTAATGTTTTTATTTATTTTTATACATAGGATATTATAAATGAGACTAATTTTAAAGTTATTTATATTGATAGTCCATTCACATTTGTATTTGTATTGATACTATGTATGTATGGCATTTTTATGTTTATTTTATGAGTTATCTTAAATATCCAATCAAGCTACACATGCTCAAAGAGTGTGGAATGCTATTTACATACTAGTAATACCTTCATAGTGTTTGATGTTCTTGATTGTAGAGTTGTTTTGACTAGATTATAATTTTATTATTATTATTTTTATCCGTCTCTTTTTTTTGGTCTTGTGGGTTCAATCATAGATTTTGCATTTGTATAGTGATGGTGTTATTTAATGTTTCTAGTCCTCTTCGAGATAGATCTGCATGGGCTTGTTGGAGTCTTATGTATGGTTTCATCTTATAAACCTTTTGGGGTTTAAAGTTATGACTCATTCCACTAAGTGGAATCTTTGACTGAAGAAAAATGTTTTTTTATGTGTGTATTTTGTTGGGTTTCTTCATAGGTTGAATTCAACATATGCAAATGTCATGCCTTGGTACATAAGCATAACTCATTAATTGTATTTGTGCATAAACTATAACAAGTAATTGTTGCATTGATTCAAATATCCAGAAAATCCAAACAAATGCAAAATACACATGTTTCGCTATAAGCAAAGTCGATATAGATCATATTAAGCCCTTTGAATGTGCTTTGTTTAATTACCTAATTTTGAGGGATGTATATTGGATGTGGTCTTAAATTCATTTTCTTGTATAAGGTGGCATGTTGGTTAGGTCTATTCTAGGAGAGACAATTGTATACAAAGTTGCATGGGCTTATAGTCTATAGTTGCATTTGCTTTTTCTTTTCACTAGGTGCGACGTTTTTTATGTTGTTGTTTTATGCATGTTTATTTCTATGTGACTATTATTTTCGTTGGGAGTGGTCAATATGGGTGTTTGGTCTTATTTAATGTTTCTCGTTCTTTGTCGTATTTTTGTTTTTGGCATCGTTATGTGGACAACCATTGTGATCAGTGTCAATCTCTTTTGACTTGTATTCTTATCAATTTTATGTTGGGGCGTTATCTTATTTATATAACATTTTTCTTTTGTGTTGTGAAAGAAGAACGATGATGTCAGAGCTTGGTTGTTTGTTGAAGTTTAGTGGTTCATTAAGTTTCATTTGTTGTAATTCACGTAGTTTGTTGATGTGTTATTTGTTGTGGGTGTATATGTCCATGAGTAGCTATACATTTTTTCAACATTTAGTATGGGTTATTTTTGTTGTTTTCTCGATGTGGAACAATGACTAGTTTGGGTAGCAGTTCATGTGGGATTGAATTTTGTGGCATTAGGAAATGTTTGCATTAGACACTTGTGGGTTTTCATATGCTCGTATACTATGTGGGAAAAATGATCTAATTATATGGTTGTTAAATTTTCTAGTAGATGTTATTTTTATCTATTTTCTTATTGTGTATTTGTAATTGTTATTGAGTTTCTTGTTTGAGTAGTTGTAATTTTTATTGATTTTTAAGGAACTAAACATGTTTCAATGTGTTGTCATAGTGGAGTGGTTCTATTTTTTGGTTGTCCTTTATATGTTTGGCACCTTTATGGGATGGAACTTTTCTAGTGTTGTGCTTTTGT
>JASDQU010012425.1:36172-63445 GCA_032191745.1 Picea mariana
AGCACAATCCGTCTGTGTCTCTCAGATTTTGTATTACTGAATGTGTCAGAGGAAGCTATGACCAAGGATTTATGGGAAAAGTTGGGGAAGTTGTATCAATCTAAATCCCTAGTAAATAAACTATTCCTAAGAAAGAAGTTGTATAACCTGAGGATGAGAGATGGAGAATCGGTGGCAGAGCATTTAAATGCCTTCGATATTGTGGTAAGTCAGTTAGTATATGTTGAGATTAAAATTTTAGGTGAAGATAAATGTATTAGTTTATTTTTTTCTTTACCAGACGCGTGGGATAGTTTGGTTGTAGCCATAGGTAGTAATACAACTGCATTGAAGTTTGATGAAGTTGTCTCATCCTTGTTGTCGAAGGAGATGAGATGGAAGAATATGGAAGGAGAGAGCACAAACACATTATTTGCAAGAGGACATTCCCAGGAAAGAAATAGATCTAAGTTCTCAAGTGGGATATCTAAGTCTAACGTTAGATCTAAATCTCCTAGAAAGTTTGTAAGGGTATGTTGGAGATGTGGAAAAGAAGGGCACTACAAGAAGCAGTGTAGATCCAAAGTTGAGAAAAAGAAGGGATCTGAAGAATCTCCTTCTACAAAAGAAAATACCTCCAAGGAAGAAGGAGGGGATGTGTACTTGGCTTCTTCAAGCACACATGCAGATCATGAGGCATGGTTGGTTGACTCTGGTGCATCCTTTCATATGACTCCCCACAGGGAGTGGTTCTACGAATATGAAAGGTATGATGGAGGTAATGTTTTCTTGGGTGATGATTCGACAACTAGAATCATAGGACGAGGCAAAGTCAAGTTGAGGCTCATAGATGGAAGGATTAGAACACTTCCTGGTGTCCTACACATCCCAGTTTTGGCCAGAAATTTAATTTATGTAATCAAAATGGATGATGCAGGGGTAAAAACAATATTTGAAAAGGAAACCTGCAGGATGGTTCGAGGAGCAATGGTGTTGCTGAAGGGAGTTCAGTTTGGAACTTGTTGACGGGAGAAAATGAACGCTCGTCAACTGGAGGAGTGGATCCGGTCCAGGGTTGTCTAAATAACCCAAGACGTTTGGGATGATCCACCCCGACGGGTTTAGCGGCTTCGTTGGCTGATCTAAGTCCTAAGAAAACGAAAGAAAAACTAAGCTAAGGAAACTAATCTAAATGAAAACAATAATTAAAGCAAACTATATACAAATCTGAAATAACATATATACAGTTTACTATCTAATATTATACAACAATAATTCTGTGAAATTAAAAGTTCAGTTATTAACAGAATTAGATCTGAATTATATGTTTACAGTACTTACAGAATACAAATTTTAATCTAAATTTGCAAAAATCAATGGTAAAATGTCTTACGACAGCGAAGTTACTATTTTTTATTTTTATAATTTTTATGAGAAAGGAACAAAATGAAAACTATGTAAGCTAATTAACAATATTCCTAACTGTAAATCTGAACTAAATATCTATCTAAACTACCGAGAATTCTTTATTAAAATGCAAATAACGAACTAACATGAAGTAACGCTTCCTATTTGTCCTTTGCACAATGGTAGATTTAGCTATTTGATGGGAGGAAACCCGCACCAGATTCTCTGCAAGCTTCTTGTAAACAGGAAGTGGCAATGCTCTTCGAATACAGATGACAGAACAAACAAGACATTAAAAAGTACAACAATCTTATAATTTACAAATCATCACAGTTAGATAAATCCCTGCGCAATGATTTGTACAGAACAATCCATTTAACGAAGAAGATAAACCTTTATTCATTAAATTGAAACAGAGTAATTGTTGTACTAAAAATGAGATACATAAGACATGGACAAAATTTAAATCACAATGCATTAACCTGTAACAAGTCTTGATATCTAAAGTAGTCAATAACTTGGTCACAAATTCAAATACACAAAACCTGAACGAAAGTATGATAAATTGAAAGCTAAAGCTGTTAGAAAAGATCCACTTCCATTCGAGTCTGTATCATCATAAATCCATAGTCTTTTTTCTCCCCACGGTGATGGGTTCATTACAAAAAATAAATGAGTATATAAAGGCCATAGGGTAAAACATCCCTGTGGGAATTATCAAAAACATTTTACAAAAAATCTGGGAACAATCTCCCAAGTCTTTATTTCTGCCTATGACTAATCAACTTAAAACAAAACTACATCACAAAAACGTGTTCTAAACTGCCATAGCATGTCCAATTTGTCATTGAAATTCGTAGGTACCTATAGGTGGACAAGAATACACAAGTTTAGATAATGTTTTATTGATAAAATTAACAAAAATCTAAATTTTAAGACTAGCTATAGAATCTCATGATTCTGTAGCTGGTCTTATTTGCAAACGGAATCATTTTAAATCAATTCAAACGATAACAGAAATATACTCGACTTATTAAACAAATATTTAATTACTAATTGAAAACAAAAAAAATCGTCATGCCAGAAGTAACCAAATCTTTATGCCAATTTGAAACAGACAGAAATCGTGTTTAATTAACCAAATGGTAACAGGGATATATGCAATATGTCAAACGACTTTTATTACCAATTCAGAACAGACAGAATCGTTTTGGTAATTCGAAACCAACGAAATCATTTTTTAAATCAGTTCCAATCGAAACAGACTATAACCAATCAAGCAAATCTTTCATATTCATTCGATACAAACGCAATAGTTTATGTCGACTTAGAACTTAACAAAATCGATGTTGAATCAAAACAAAACTAACAAAATCGTTTTTTTAATTCAAAACTAATAGAAATATATCAAACCAATCTTCAATGCATATACAAATGACTATGTTAATTCAAGGCATACAACATCATTTCAAAATCAAACCAAAAGAAATGAATTGAACTAACTCAAGGCAGACACAATCGTTATACGAATGCAAAATCGCATCAATCAAAACATAGCTGTGTCCGATTTTAGCAAACAAATCTTCAATGCAAACAAAAATAGTTTATACAAATCTAGAACGAAATCTTTTATATTAATTCAAATAAAAACAAAATCATTCCTGGAAATTCGAAGTAAACAGAACCGTTTCTGAATCTATTTAAAACAAACGGAACTAATTGAAAGCAAACATAACCGGCTAACCAAATTAAAAAAAAACGATGTGGAAATACATACCTAGGTTGTAGGGAAACGTTTCAGTCAGGATAAATTTAAGTTGACAAAAGCCGTAGCTGTCTCAACATTTCTGAAGATAATTGAACCCGTAGTCTTTTGCTTCTTCTTGTTGGCTTGTAGCATGTCTCTTTCTTTTGACAACACTGTCACCTGTTCCTCTAATAATTTAATCTTATATTGCAATAGGGGAACATCCGTGTAGTAACGTTCAAGCCAAGAATTGCACTGAGTACATGGTGATTGATCGGGCCTTGGCATTACAGGCGAGGGTTCTTCCAAGTTACCAGGGGTTTCATTGTGAAGCTTAATTCCCAGGAATTTAGGGTCATTCTTGAGGCATGGAGGTAGATTGGAAACATAGTCGTAGGGTTCCATAGAGTAGAGGTCATGAGAGTAAGGGTATTCCTAGGCTAGGAAGCGTTCAATCTTAGAGTCTGAATCCTCGCTCAGAACGATAGGCTTTTGGTTAGAGTTTTGTTTGGGCTTGTTCCTAGCACATTTGGATATCCATCTTGCATTCTTCTTTCCCCTACTGTTGACACCAATATCACCTTTGCCTTTATTCCTTACAGGTTTCTTGACGGTCTTAGTATTGTCTTTAGCACACGGGTCGGCCATGGTATCGGGTAGGTCAAGGTTGGGGCAATTCGAGGGTTTGACAGGGGTAGAAGGGTAGGAGGTGGCACAGCTGGCCCAACCAGAGTTTCAGTAACCACAACCTTGTCCACTTGGACACACTCGGGGGTGGCAAAGTCGTTCCTTGATAGGAAGGCTTTCCAACAGTCACCACTAAGGCTCAAATGGTGGACGATAATGATTTTGATCAAGCAGTGATGGAAAAGGCTGCTATCAGCCTTCTCACGCTTAAATCGTTTGGACATCTTGTACAGACTGTGTAGGAGATAGTGTGGCATGTTCAGAGAGTAGTCTATAAAATTCATCAGCAACCTGAGATGATAAAGAAATACCAAACCGTAACGACCTTCGCAAGTCACAAATTGCTTAACAATTGCCAATAGATCATGCCACCTGGGTTTGAGGGAAATAACAGGCATACCTCTATCACAACTAACAATCTTCCTTGATGTGAATAAGAGCGACCATGACACCTCGTCCACTTTCGAGTTCTTAAACCACCTATGTCCTTTAGCTGGTAAGCCTGTAGCTGAGCTAAAGAATTCCTCATTTAGCTCGAGTTGGATATCCCCGACCTTAACCCTGCATCCGTCAAAGGTGAGGGCAAATTGTTGGGCTACCAAAAGGTTGAAACCCTCAAATCTCTGGATAAAAAATAGACATCCACTATTTTCCAAATCCTCACGAGCATTGTCAAATAGCAAGAGCGTTTGACTGCCATTAGGTTCTATACGCACCACAGGTGCCATAGGAGAGAACACACAGTGAGCCAGGTAAACGAACAAGGGTTTGGCCAGGGTATTCGCAGGACCGCAAGCTCAGGGATTTCCCCAAAACTAACAGAGGTAACCTAGGATAGGAGGCGGGCATTAATGCCTAAGTTTGCGAGGGTGATGGAACGAAACAATCCATGCAGAACATTCATATTGAATGTACAATTGACGGCGCTATGGTGATTCACTATTGGTGTGTGCTAAAAACAATGCCATTCAAACAATTAATGAAAACTATGGTAAGTCGACCCAAATATTTGCACAAGTGTTTGCATGGTTTAAAACAAAGCAATATTTTGAATATAGCACTAAGGATTCGATCATAAAACGTATGCTTTGTATGAAACCATTGAATTAAGGGTCTAATCACCTTGTTAATGCGTTGTTATGAAACCATTGAATTCGATCAAAAGCAATATAACATCAAACCACCATTGATTCAAGGACTTCAATCACAATCATTAGAATACCATCACAGTTTTATAAAAATGAAGTCATATTAACAACAACAAAAAAAGCCAAATGAGTAAAGGTTTTGGTGTCTTGCCAACTGTGTGAACATAAATGAATTGGAAATGAAATGAACACATAGACAAGAGTAACCATAATAATCTAGTGACGATTTTAATGCCATTGACGTGACTTTGAAATCAAAGTTTTCACGCTTGTAGTCGTGAAAACGAGAACAAAAGGCAGGTGTGTAAATGCGCAAGATAATAGTGTTGTTTTATTCAAAAGATTGCGATGAGAATCAAGGGTTCCAAAACACTTGTGTAGGCAGCTCATAAAGATAGGATAAAAATACGAATTGTCTGCCAACAATGGCAACACACTGGTAGAAGCAGTTATCTCTGCCAAAAGAACAAATCTAGATTATGATAAAGAGAATAATTCTAACTCAAAAACAACCAGAAAATTGTTTAAACATCGTCATTAATCAAATATTCCAGCAATGCTTAAAGGATGAAAACTAATAACAGTCTTAAGACAAGCGAACCACGATATTAAAGATAAAATCTCCAATACTGTTGACAGAGCCACTGCTGCCAGCAGGCGTCCATAGCCTCGACAGGGTTGCCATTTAACCCACTTTGATATCCGTATCCTGCCAAGAAGTTCCAGATCAGAATAAAGGACATTTTAAGGTCAAGATATTTCATACTTACGAATTTTCATATACCCGACATTGCTTCGCTGCTAGCGGGCCTGTTCAGTACCCCGACAAAGTTGTCTTGATGCATGCATTTACCTGCTGCCAGCAGACCTATTCAACATCCCGACGGGTTTACAAGCACTTCCCATAGCTCTTTTATGATTTAATTTTTTAAAGATATATAATTGAGCAGGGTGACACTGAAAATTATGATATTTTTGACATATTTTTTATAGACCTTGAAAGATTTTTTTTAAAACTATCCTTCATTAAGATTCAGAGATGGTTTGTTTACAAAACCAACCTTCTAAGGTAGGGAGACATCTTCTGAGTCATTCCCTTAAGGAACAGGGACAACGTAAAAAGATAATGGATGATCGTGACAGGATTTACTCATAGATCGAAATCAGTTAACTTCTTTCAAACAACAGTCTTTCCTCAACACAGATGTAAATTTCAAAAGCATATTATTGATGTTTAGACAATTTTTCAGTCATTTCAGTGAAAGAATTTTCTGTTTTCTTTGTCTGAACAGTTCAAAATGCAAGTATGTGTATTTCCAAAAACAAAAACTGATAAGCGCAAGGGGAAAAATCCAAACCAAAACAGAAAAAGAAAAGCAAACAAAAGAAAAATATTTACACAGTACACAAAGGGTTGTCATCAAGCGAAATATCTTTTCAGAGCTTGGCTATTCACCGGATAGGTGTCTGGCTATCCCTCTAGACTCTGTAATCGGAAAGAGTTGGGACCCAATTTCTCAGCAATAAAAAACGGTCCAAGCCATAAGTTTTGAAACTTGGTGTGCTCTCCCTTTCCCTCATGTGATTTGTCCCATTTCAAGACAAGGTCACCTACTTCGAAGTTCCTATTAGAGGCAGAGTTGGCATCAAACCATCTTTTTACCACGATTTGATACTGATCTAATTTACATTTAGCTTGGGCTCTTACCTCTTCTAGTTTCATTAAAGCGTTAATTCGATTCTCCAAAGGGGGACAGTCTTCTTCTTGTATTTTCTGTGATAGTTGTAGTGAGGGAAGAAGAATGTGTGGTGGCAGAATTGCTTCTCTACCATAGACAAGAAAGAAGGGAGAGTTACCTACAACAGTTTTCGGTGTTACCCTATCAGCCCAGATTGCGTTTAACAGTGCATTATGCCAGTTTTTGTGATTCTCAGATACCGTTCTCTTGATGGTTTTAATCAAATTCTTATTTGTTGATTCTGCCAATCCATTGCCCTGGGGGTAGTAGTTGGCAGAATACTTCAATTTAATTCATTTTTCTAGAGAGAACTTGCTCATCTCAAGAGACGAAAAATAAGAAGCGTTATCGAATACTAAACAATCAGGGATACCAAAACGAGTAATAATATTTGAATTTAAAAAGGCAATTACCTGACTGGTATTCATGGTTCTTAATGCGGCAGCTTCAGACCACCTGGTGAAGTAATCTGTGGCTATTATGATAAAATTATGCTGCTGTGAGGATGGTGGATTGATTGAACCTATAATATCAAGGCGCCACTGCTAAAAAGGGGAGTCTATTGAAACGGGCTGCAAAGGAAAGGCTGGTTTCTGTATCCACCCAGATGCTTTTTGAAAAATAATACACTTGCGGCACAAGGCATGGACGTCTCTAAAAAGTGTGGGCCAATAATAACCGGCTCTCAAAACTTTATGGGCAGTGGTGTCACCATCAAAATGCCCACCAGCTTCTCCTGCGTGCAATTCTAGTAAGACTTTTTCTGCTTCGTCTTTCTGAAGACAACGCATTAGTACTCCATCAAAACTTTGACGAAACAGAATACCATTAATCAAATGAAAGGAGGCAGATTTTAATCTTAACTCTCTTCTCTTAGTGGGGTCCAGGTGACGGGGGGCTGACCCATGTTCAAGACATAATTTTATATCGTCATACCATGGACTGACAGAGTTTTGTGCACAACAGATTGCACTTTGATTGTGTTGTCCTAGGTTTGACATATCGTTTTCCTCTTGCTGTTCTGCTGCTGAATCAACAACTAAATTGCATAACCCTTGGCCTCTCACTATTTGAGCTGGGGTGATTTCTATGTCATACTCCTGCAAGGAGGTGACCCAGTTCGCCCTCTTTTCGCCTAATTCTTTCTACACTAACAGGTTTCTGACGGTTGGGTAAGGAACAATAATTTTCGTCCTAGATTTCAAAAGATAAGATATGAAGTGTTTGACTGCTTTGAAGACAGCGTAGGCTTACTGATCTACCACTGGGTAATTAAATTCCGCACCTTTGAAAGCAGAGCTCATAAAGGCAATGGGTACTTCATTATTTTCAATGTTCTTTTGAGTTAGGACAGCAGCGTAGGAGCAGTCAGAAGCAAATGTGTAAAGCGTGAAGTCTTGCGAAAAGTCGGGGCTCATGAGAGAAGAAGCGTCTATTATGGCCTTTTTTATTGAATTGAAAGCTTGATTTTCTAAGGGTCCACAGTGATATTGTGTGTCTTTCTTAATTAAATTTTGTAAAGGTCTCACCATCTCGGAGAAACTGGGAACGAATCTCCTGACGAAGTTTATCTGGCCTAAGAAAGACTGCATAGACTTTTTGGATGAGGGAGGGGGAAGTTTTGAGATGACTTGAGTCCTTTCAGAGTCGATAATCATCCCTTTGCTTGACACAATGAATCCTAATAGTTTACCTTGTTCTACTACGAAGATAGATTTTTTAAGATTTAAGAAAATGTCGTATTTACGACATCGTTGTAGAACGACTCTTAAATGAGCTAGATGATCAGTTTTGTTTTTGAAAAATACAGTAACATCATCTAAGTAAACTACGACGGATTGATTGATTAAGCCTCGGAAAGCGATGTCCATTGCTCTCTGAAAAGTGGCACCGACATTAATCAATCCAAAGGGCATTTTCCTGTACGCGTAGGTGCCCCATGGAGTGCGGAAGGTAGTTTTAAGTTGGTCTGGAGGAGACATCAGGACTTGGTTGTACCCTGAAAAACCATCCAGTAAGGATAGTCTCTCAGAACTAGATACCTGTTGAAGGATCTGTTCCATGGGTGGGACAGGGTAGTTGTCTTTATCAGACGCTCTATTAAGGTTTCAAAAATCGACACATAGTCGGATTTCCCCACTTTTCTTCTGGACAGGGACAAGGTTAGAAACCCATTGCATGTGCCTAACTGGGAAAATTATCTTAGCATTGAGGAGTTTATTTAATTCTTTTTTGACGGTCGGTTCGAGTTTAGGGTGCATTTTTCTTAATTTTTGTTGAAAGGGTAAGGTTTGAGGTTTCATGGGAATGACATGTTGTATGATGTTAGGTTTGAAAGTTTTAAGGTCATCATACGTCCACGCAAAAACATCTTTAAATTCTTTAAACAATTTAATAAATGTGGATTTTTCTTGTTCAGAACACCCTACCCCTAAATTAATGCACTGTGGATTGTCATTAGTTCCCAAGTTTACTTTTTCATACGATAACGAGGAACTATTGGTTTTACAGTTGACCAATTTTTTGAATTTATCTTGAAGATCGTAAAATTTCTCTAATATAACTACAAATTTAGGGATCGAATTTACCATGTCCGATGAAGATTCAGGAGTTCTCGGATCCGGTATTACCATGAAATGGCGCAAATTGTCGTCATGAGTGCATTCATCAATCACCGCGCCTTGGAAAGTTTCTTCCATATGCAGAAAGCTAATAATCTGTTGATTGTCGTCGAAGACTCTCCAGTTCGTGATGTTGTTGGGAACGGATGGCCTGAACAATAGTTCGACGAAGAATGCATCCGGTGACAAGCCTTCTGCAGGAAAGAGTTTGGAAGCTACGTTAACTAATAGATCAGCTTCAAAATTATTCAATCTAGGAATAGAATTTATATTGAAAGCAGAAAACTTATTCATTAAATTCCATACCTCGGATTGGTAGCTTTTAAGATGCGGAGACAGACAGTGGATAGAATCTTTTACCTGTCTAACCACGATTTCGGAATCGCCAAAGACAGTCAAATTTTGAATGTTCATATCTAAATCTTTTCTGAGGCCCTGCAATAAAGCCTCATATTCCACTGTGTTATTAGTACATTCAAATTATAACCTATATGCAATCAGGGTTTTGTTACCTGCCGGATCAATAATAACATAGCCTGCACCTGCTCCTTTTTTGGACTTTGACCCATCAAAATAAAGAGAGAAAATTTGATTTTTATCAGGTGCATGAGACCATTGTGTAGAAGTTGTTGGCTGCACATATGCTATAATCTCGGACTGTTGTTCTGGGTTGGTGATAGCTGAAGTCTCGGCCATGAAATTGCCGAAAAAGGTATCCATCCCCTGTATTTCGGGTGAATCGACAAAAGGTGTAAATGGTTCATTGGGGTCATTTAAATTCGTGACTATGAGATTTAGGTAGCGTTCACGATTTACCTTGATCTTGTTGGGCTTGTCGTTCTCGGGCAGCCACAGGTGAGACCAATCCATCGCGAAGTAGCCGTGTAGTTGCTCTAACCAGTCCATTCTTAAAAACATACCATACACTTCTGGAATATCCACAACAATAATGTCAATAACTTGATGAAATTTGGGGTTAGACGATAATCTTATGAGCACATTTCTTAATTCACCTATGACCTTAACACTAGTTCGATCAAGTTGGATGATTTTTAAAGTGGATGGTTCAACTTCAACATTAATCTTCTGACATACAGACCATGGCATCACATTGGATGACGCTCCTGAGTCTACCATACAATTGTGCACGTTTCTATTAAAGATTTTGAAAGTTAACAAAAATGGAGTTACATTTATGCGAGTACTAATGGTGGAAGCTTGTGGCTTTTTACTCGCAGTATCTAAAGCTAATTTATCTACATTTGTTACATTATTTACAGGAAGGCTTCCTTTCTTGTGAGGGTCAGGATTATTCTTAGCGGAAGTCTTCTAAGAAACTTTGTTGTGAACAACCTTGTTACTGTTTGAATTACCATTTTTGCTATTCTTTGCGATATTCTGTAACATTTTTTGCAACAGAAATGGAAATTTTAATAATTCATAAACAAAAATGTTAGCCCTTAACTTTTTTAGATGTTCAACTAAATCATAATCTAAGTTGGGGTTTACATGAATCTGTTTAGTCTCAGCTTGTTTAGATTGTTTTGGGGGTAAAGTCGTAGTGTTTTCAGAAGAAGGTTTGTTTGTTGTGTTACTCCTGGTATTGTAGGGATGTACTATCTCGAAGTTAGCTTGAAAAATGCTATTCGAGAAGTGTCCAAAAATGTTCGGAGAAGATTCTTCTTCTTCAACTGTCTCCTGTTCAACTGCCTCCTTAGGAATCTCAGGAGGAATCAATTTATCCTGGGCTTCTAGAATTGTTTGAAGGGCGAATTGCAAACTTTCCAGATTTAGGCCCTCGATATTTGGATTAGGTCGGTTGGCGGGAAAAGGCTTCCTAAACGGGGGTTTGTAGGTCTCTTTGCTCGAAGAAGCTTCTTCGGTTGTCCTTTTCAAATATATAACTTGATTTGACAGTTTTTGAACGACTTTAGTTAATTTTTCTAAATCTGAGCTTTCAGGTTGTGTTTTATTTTGAGAAGGTCTAGGGAGGATCTCGATCTTCTTTTTGGACAATGAACTAGTCTCTATTTCATTGCTAGTAGTGTCCTTTAAACTAAGGATGTCTTTTTCAATCTGGCTAGCCTCTTCGAAGGCCTCTAACAACGTGGCTTCCTTAGATCGTTTTACCCAAATGGCTATACTTTGATGCAAAGATTTAGTATAGTATGCTATGATAAGATTCTCAGCAGGCATTGAATCTGTAGGGATTCGGTTCTTTAGTGTTAAGAATCTTTGGTTAAATTCTTTGATTTTCTCTTTAGGATTCATTCTTAAACTAGAAAGCTCCATGACAATAACCTCTAGAGACTTATCGTCTCCAAACTTCTCAAGAAAGAAGGATTCGAACTTTTCCCAAGACACGATGGTATGGGGTTGCTGGGCAAAGTACCAAGTAGAGGCATTGCCCTCGAAAGTGTAGAGGAACAACCTACAGACTACGTCTTCATGCTCGACATTACAGAGTCTAATGGCTAACATAAACTTTTTAATGTGATCTTCGGCGATTTGTTTAGAGTCAGGGTCAAACTTGGGAAGCCACTTCTCCGGATGTTTGGGTAAGGGATGATGAGGCCCAGGTACAACTACTGCATCCTAGTTGAGCCAAGGTCTGGCAGGATTGTTCTAGTTGGCCATTGGTGTGGGCGGTGTGGAAGGATGAGAAGGGGAACTTTCTTCGTCCGAAGAGTCTTCTCTAGAAGAAGAAGGAGATGATGGAGGTGGTGAGGGTGGTATCCAGATCCTCCTACAGTAGGAGTGAGGATTGGATCTGTAGGGTTTAAAGTGAGGTTGGTGCCTCCAAGTTGTTCTCTGATATCAAAGAAATCTAACGGTTGGTCCAAAGGTCAATTTGGTTGTCTTAGATGGGCGAAGGCACTATGTGTTCTTAAGAGAGATTGGCGGACAATCTCTTGTATGTCACCACCTGTAGGATTTGGGGTTACTGGTTCAACTGTGATCCGTAGATCGTCGTTTGATGTGGTTGTTGTTTGAGGGATGATGTTGTCGTTTGAATGACTTCTTGTCACTATAGGTGAGTGGTTAGGTGGTGGAGGAGTCTTACGACCGCCTCGTGCCATTAATAATTTTCAGGCCCTCCTTCTAGTGCCATTTGTTGACAGGCGAAAATGAATGTTCGTCAACTGGAGGAGTGGATCCGGACCGAGGTTGTCTAAATAACCCAAGCCATTTGGGATGATCCACCCCGATGGGTTTAGCGGCTCCGTTGGTCGATCTAAGTCCTAAGAAAACGAAAGAAAAACTAAGCTAAGGAAACTAATCTAAATGAAAACAATAATTAAAGCAAACTATATACAAATCTGAAATAACATATATACAGTTTACTGTATAATATTATACAACAACAATTCTGTGAAATTAAAAGTTCAGTTATTAATAGAATTAGATCTGAATTATATATTTATAGTACTTACATAATACAAATTTTAATCTAAATTTGCAAAAATCCATGGTAAAATGTCTTATGACAGCGAAGTTACTATTTTTTATTTTTATAATTTTTATGAGAAAGGAACAAAATGAAAACTATGTAAGCTGAATAACAATAATCCTAACTGTAAATCTGAACTAAATATCTATCTAAACTACTGAGAATTATTTATTAAAATGCAAATAACGAACTAACCTGAAGTAACGCTTCCTATTTGTCCTCGGCACAATGGTAGATTTTGCTATTTGATGGGAGGAAACCCGCTCCAGATTCTCTGCAAGCTTCTTGTAAATAGGAAGCGGCAATGCTCTTCAAATACAGATGACAGAAAAAACAAGACATAAAAAAGGACATCAATCTTATAATTTACAAATCATCACAGTTAGATAAATCCCTGCACGACGATTTGTACAGAACAATCCATTTAACGAAGAAGATAAACCTTTACTCATTAAATTGAAACAGAGTAATTGATGTACTAAAAATGAGATACATAAGACATGGACAAAATTTAAATCACAATGCATTAACCTATAACAAGTCTTGATATCTAAAGTAGTCAATAACTTGGTCACAAATTCAAATGCACAAAACTTGAACGAAAGTATGACAAATTGAAAGCTACAGTTGTTACAAAAGATACACTTCCATTCGAGTTTGTATCATCATAAATCCATAGTCTTTTTTCTCCCCACAGTGATGGGTTCATTACAAAAAATAAATGAGTATATAAAGGCCACAAGGTAAAACATCCCTGTGGGAATTATCAAAAAAAGTTTACAAAAAATCTGGGAACAATCTCCCAAGTCCCTATTTCCGCCTATGACTAATCAACTTAAAACAAAAATACATCACAAAAACATGTTCTAAACTGCCACAACATATCCAATTTGTCATTGAAATTCGTAGGTACCTGTAGGTGGACAAGAATACACAATTTTAGATAATGTTTTATTGATAAAATTAACAAAAATCTAAATTTTAAGACTAGCTACAGAATCTCACGATTCTGTAGCTGGTCTTATTTGCAAATAGAACAGTTTTAAATCAATTCAAACGATAACATAAATATACTCGACTTATTAAACAAATATTTAATTACTAATTGAAAACAAAACAAATTGTTCATGCCAGAAGTAACCAAATCTTTATGCCAATTTGAAACAGACAGAAATCGTGTTTAATTAACCGAATGGTAACAGGGATATATGCAATATGTCAAACGAATTTTATTACCAATTCGGAATAGACAGAATCGTTTTGGTAATTCGAAACCAACGAAATCATTTTTTAAATCAGTTCCAATCGAAACAGACTATAACCGATCAAGCAAATCTTTCATATTCATTCGATACAAACGCAATAGTTTATGTCGACTATGAACTTAACAAAATTGATGTTGAATCAAAACAAAACTAACATAATCATTTTTTTAATTCAAAACTAACAGAAATATATCAAACCAATCTTCAACGCATATACAAACGACTATGCTAATTCAAGGTATACAACATCGTTTCAAAATCAAACCAAAAGAAATGAATTGAACTAACTCAGGGCCGATGCAATCGTTATACTATTGCAAAATCGCATCAATCAAAACATAGTTGTGTCTGATTTTAGCAAACAAATCTTCAATGCAAACAAAAATAGTTTATACAAATCCAGAACGAAATCTTTTATATTAATTCAAATAAAAACGAAATCATTCCTGGAAATTCGAAGTAAACATAACCGTTTCTGAATCTATTTAAAACAAACAAAACTAATTGAAAGAAAACATAACCGACTAACCATATAAAAAAAAACGATGTGGAAATACATACTTGGGCTGTAGGGAAACGTTTCAGTTAGGATAACTTTGAGTTGACAAAGGCCGTAGCTGCCTCAACATTTCTGAAGATAATTGAACCCGTAGTCTTTTGCTTCTTCTCGTTGGCTTGTAGCCTGTCTCTTTCTTTTGACAACACTGTCACCCATTCCTCTAATGATTTAATATTAGATTGCAATAGGGGAACATCCGTGTAGTAACGTTCAAGCCAGGAATTGCACCGAGTACACGGTGATTGATCGGGCCTTGGCATTACAGGCGAGGGTTCTTCCAAGTTACCAGGGGTTTCATTGTGAAGATTAATTCCCGGGAATTTAGGGCCATTCTTGAGGCATGGAGGTAGGTTGGAAACATAGTCATAGGGTTCCATAGAGCATAGGTCATGAGAGTAAGGGTATTCCTTGGCTAGGAAGCGTTCAATCTCAGAGTCTGAATCCTTGCTCAGAATGATAGGCTTTTGGTTAGAGTTTTGTTTGGGCTTGTTCCTAGCACATCTGGATATCCATCGTGCATTCTTCTTTCCCCTACTGTTGAAACCAGTATCACTTTTGCCTTTCTTCCTTACAGGTTTCTTGACGGTCTTAGTATTGTCTTTAGCACACGGGTCGGACATGGTATCGGGTAGGTCAAGGTTGGGGAAATTTGAGGGTTTGACAGGGGGTAGAAGGGTAGGAGGTGGCACGGCTGGCCCAACCAGAGTTTCAGTAACCACAACCTTGTCCACTTGGACACACTCGGGGGTGGCAAAGTCGTTCCTTGATAGGAAGGCTTGCCAAAAGTCACCACTAAGGCTCAAATGGTGGATGAGAATGATTTTGATCAAGCAGTGATGGAAAAGGATGTTATCAGCCTTCTCACGCTTAAATCGTTTGGACATCTTGTACAGACTGTGTAGGAGATAGTGCGGCATGTTCAGAGGGTAGTCTATAAAATTCATCAGCAACATGAGATGATAAAGAAATACCAAACCGTAACGACCTTCGCAAGTCACAAATTGCTTAACAATTGCCAATAGATCATGCCACCTGGGTTTGAGGGAAATGATAGGCATACCTCTATCACAACTAACAATCTTCCTTGATGTGAATAAGAGCAGCCACGACACCTCGTTCACTTTCGAGTTCTTAAACCACCTCTGTCCTTTATCTGGTAAGCCTGCAGCTGAGCTAAGGAATTCCTCATTTAGCTCGAGTTGGATATCCCCGACCTTAGCCCTGCATCCATCGAAGGTGAGGGAAAACTGTTGGGCTACCGAAAGGTTGAAACCCTCAAATCTCTGGATAAAAACTAACCAACCACTATTTTCCAAATCCTCACGACCATTGTCAAATAGTAGGAGCGTTTGAATGCCATTAGGTTCTATATGCACCACAGGTGCCATAGGAGAGAACATACAGTGAGCCGGGTAAATGGACAAGGGTTTGGGCAGGGTATTCGCAGGACCGCAAGTTCAGGGATTTCCCCAAAACTAATAGAGGTAACCCGGGATAGGAGGCGGGCATTAATACCTAAGTGTGTGAGGGTGATGGAACGAAACAATCCATGCAGAACATTCATATTGAATGTACAATCGACGACGCTATGGTGATTCACTATTGGTGTGTGTTAAAAACAATGCCATTCAAACAATTAATGAAAACTATGGTAAGTCGCCCAAATATTTGCACAAGTGTTTGCATGGTTTAAAACAAAGCAATATTTCGAATATAACACTGAGGATTCGATCATAAAATGTATGCTTTGTATGAAACCATTGAATTAAGGGTCTAATCACCTTGTTAATGCGTTGTTATGAAACCATTGAATTCGATCAAAAGCAATAGAACATCAAACCACCATTGAATCAAGGACTTCAATCACAATCATTAGAATACCATCACAGTTTTATAAAAATGAAGTCATATTAAAAACAACAAAAAAATCCAAATGAGTAAAGATTTTGGTGTCTTGCCAACTGTGTGAACGTAAATGAATTGGAAATGCAATGAACACATAGACAAGAGTAACGATAATAATCCAGTGACGATTTTAATGCCATTGACGTGACTTTGAAATCAAAGTTTTCACGCTTGTAGTCGTGAAAACTAGAACAAAAGGCAGGTGTGTAAATGCACAAGATAATAGTGTTGTTTTATTCAAAAGATTGCGATGAGAATCAAGGGTTTCAAAACACTTGTGTAGGTAGCTCATAAATATAGGATAAAAATGCAAATTGGCTGCCAACAAAACTCTGTATAAGTTGCAAGGAAGAACTATTAGTGATGGGTGTAATATTTCCATTGTTCTTGATATTGGATTTGAATAAGAAAGAACTCCTACAGTCTCTGGAGAAAAGGTTATGATGTGGCATCAAAGACTAGGGCATATCGGAGAGAAGGGTCTTTGACTACTACACGGTAAAGGTATGGTTGAAGGTGTTAGCAACAATTGTGGTATCGAGGAACAAAGGTCTGTAGGACTGCACGATAAGTGCCCTAGCGCAGCACAAAGAAGAGATCTGCTTGGGGCCCGGATCAAGCAAGCGAGCCTGATCATGGATGTGAGAAGCAGTGAAAGTTCCGCAGGAGCGCCTCATCGAAAATTGGGATATCGGGGATCCCGGGAGCTAGAGTTTTATGCATTTCAAAATCGTGATTCGTGATTTCCCGATAGACGAGAAAGGCTGTCAATCGTGGAGGACAGATGTCAAACTTTGCAACGAGGAGCGGACCTTTGACAGTTCAACGGTCATAAGCCATCGCGGATCGGGAAATCGTGAATCACAAGGATGCGTGTTTTGTTGACATCACAAACCGCGAAATCCTGATGGAAAGTATGGTCAAAGGCATATGGTGATGGTCACTTGAGCCAGGGCCCAGTCTAGGGGCTAGCTCTTAGGAGGAGGAGCTCATCGCATATCAGGATATCGGAGATCACGGAGGCAAGGAGTTTGTGCATATCGAACTCGCGAATCCTGAATCCCTGAAATCCCAAAACCTCATCACATACCTCTATTACCTATCCCTTGCCGCCACGTCCTATCCCCGTGTCATGCCAACCGCATTTTCTTCCCGACCTCTGTGTTCCCTCCACCTGGCTCATTCACTTCAAAGCCCACAATTTCTTCCGTCTGCATGTGCCCTATCGTTCTCCCTCCGCCACATCCATCCATATGGCCTCTCCTCATCCCATATCCACACCGAGCATGTCAAATCACCCCTGCCCAATCACCATCCATTCACCACTTCATGTCAAGTCTTCCAGTCATCACAACGACCTCCACGTCTACCCTCTAGTCCCGCCACGAATTCTTTGAGAAGATCCAAATGGCAGAATGAGAAGGCCTCCATGTCCTGTAGGTACAAATTCAACCGGGGCCTGTCTCGATCCCAATGAAACAGTTATTGCAGCAGTTGATGGTGGTTGGACATCGTTTCCACCATAAATGGAAAGTCCAGAAGTGACTGTAAACTTGTCAATTCATTCACAGGTCCTTTGGAGCGCGATTGCGTCTGACTGAAATTCACAACTATCCATAGATTGCAGGTGTAGTAAACATGCATACGTAATGTCTTCAATGCGATGTCTTGAATTGGCTTCTATGTTTTGCTCTAAGTATTTAGAGGAGTTTTCTCACATTTTGTAGGTATCGATGGTTGAGCAGAGCTCCCGGTTGTAAATTTTTAATGAAGCATTGTTGTTCTGGTTATGTATGAACTTCTGAGACTTCTTGCCTTATGAATGTTAGTTTCTTTCTTATCTTTGTTTAAACTGGTTAGAGCAGCTCGGAATTGGAGGATTCAGTCGAGTTGTAACTGTTATAGGATGATGTTGTAATGGATCACTGTAATAGTTACAGAGTCTCTAATCATTTCTTGTGATTTTCCCATCGCTGAGTGACTTGGAATTGGGGGATCCAGTCAAGTCTTCCCTTCAGTTTCTTGAAGCCCTGAACCAAGAGGATCCTGTGTTCATAGTTTTTTTCCCCTACAAACCGTTGTAAGCCTGATGTCCAAAGTTGTTTGTTCACCTTTCTGACTAAGTCTTCCACCTACTCATCTTTTAATCAACCCGCTAACTGAAGTTAGGATTCTAGACCTCCTTTGTTCTTTACGTACCAGACTCAGTCCCTGAGTTAGAGTGATACCTCCTCGAGCCATTATCTCCATTCGATCACCCCTTATAAAAAAATCGTGACATAAAACTGATGGGTGTCGGGCTCTGCTTCTGCAAGCAATCCAGGAGTGACTTCCGACACTAACATTTTTGGCGCCTTTGCCGGGGATGGAATTGAAGATTTTCCCAGGGTAGAATGACATTGAGCCTCTTAATCCGAAGGTGCATCGGATTATCGGAGCCTTTCAAGATTGCTCATTTGCACCTGGTGACTCCATTGTGACGACTCCGCTGGGGAGAACCTGCTCTGTTAATTGTGGCTTTCAGAGGAAGGCATACGCGGTCTCATCCATAGCTACCTCTAGCTACGTCTGAAACAGATCCAGAGGTAGTGCTCAGAAAAGGAAAGGCCTTTGAGGAAGAAGCGTCCATCACTGAACCAGGTAATCCACCATATCCTTCTGTTGGAGCTCCTTTTTCTCCTCCTCAGTTATTTGACAGGCCTGTCTCTGCAATTTCTCGTTTCCTAAATTTTGGGAGTGTTCCTGTCGAGTTTTCCTCTCCTGGTATGGGACCGAAGGGTCAATACCTTGTCACTCCCCTCTCTCTTGAAGCTATACCCTGGCGCAGACCCAGGACCGCAGAAGATTTCCCAACTCCTGCACAAGGAGGAGCACCCGCTGACTTGAGCTCGAAAGCCAGTTCCTTGAATCACCTCTTGTTTCCCACCCCACTCCGAGATTTATTCTCAGTGGTCCCTTCGCGAACTCCTTCTTCTCCAATCTCTCCTCCACCCAATATCCCTATGGTTGGTGCTAATCCCCCTCTGAATAGAATGGATGCCATAGTTGCTGCCAGGTATTCTCCCTTGGTCTTACCCTAGCCCACGAATCCTTTCCCTGCTGGAGATTACTTGAAATATATGCCCAAGTTCACCGGGGAAGGGGACATAACCACGGAAGAACACCTGGCCGCTTTCTACAGTTATGCAGACAACCTGAACATTGGAAATGAAGATGTCTGGATGAGGGTTTTTGTCTAGAGCCTGGATGGTGAGGTAAGGAAATGGTTTAGAGGATTAGCTCCCGGAGCTATTGCTGGAATTGAAGCCCTGGATAATGCTTTCCTGAGGCAGTGGGGAGATAAGAAGGATTTCATGTATTATATGACTGAGTTTGGATCTTTGAAGAAGATGGAAGGAGAGTCTATCTCTGACTTCTCCAAAAGGTTCAATAAAATGTACAATAAGATTCCTGATGAAATAAAGCCATCAGAAGCCTCGGCCAAAATGTCCTATGCTAGTGCGTTTGGCCCCGATTTCTGTCTTTTATTGAGAGAAAGAAGAGTCGCCTCCTTGGCTCAAATGCAAGACGCAGCCATTGAAGTGGAATCCAATGTATTAGCAGCCGATAGATTGAGGAATGCGGCTGACATGGGCATGAGAAAAGGAAAATCTGAAGCCTCAACTTCTGGCCCATCGGGGCCCCACCTTCAAGTAGATGAACTGACCAAAATGGTGAAGTCTCTATCTGCAGAGATGGAAAGACTGAAGGTAGAGAGAAGGAAAGCATACAAGGGTCCCCAGAGCGCCAAAAACAAAGGAGGTTTTCGGAGGCCAAACAATATCACTTCCCCGATGTTGCAAAGAGACAAAGACGACCAAAAAATTCAAGCACCTTTTCAAAACAACTTTGTGGCCGAGGGAGAAGGAGGGGAAACAGACGAACTTGAGCTAGAAATTCATTGTTTTGGAGATACCCCTCCTTTTCCTCATCTCACTCAATCGGCATACGAGGAATCTCTCATGGACAGTCAACTAAATGAGTTGAGCAAGGGAGAAAAAGCTGGCGGCGGTCAAGGCAGGTACAACCCGAGGTCTAACAAAAGGACAGCAGCACCGGATATTCCTGAGAAGTCCCCTAGAATAGAAAGCCCTGCTAATGTAGTAGCAGATGGTCACAGAGGTAAGAAGGCCCAACCCCTCTCTCCCTTTGTCCATAACCATGTTCCTAAAATAAAAGAAATTTCGAAGCCTACATCTTCTTTTAACTTCGAGCATGAGATCCAAAAAATCAAGATCCTTGTGCCCCTCACTGAGCTGATTAAACATGACGAATTCAAAAATCGCTTCTCTGAACTTTTACAGTCTGAAGCCTCATGCCTTCCCTCAGACTCCATAAACCTCCAAGATGAAAAGCCAGCAATTGGCCTGGGCTCCATGATAGAAAATAGAGATGACTCATCCCTCCCTTTCTACACATCCCTGAATGTACATGATAAAGTGCTGCACAACTGCTTGATGGATTCAGGGGCCTCTCACAACCTCATGCCCAAAACGGTCATGGAAGAGTTAGGGCTAGAAGTTACCTGAGCCTATCATGACCTTTATTCCTTCGACTCCTAGAGATTTCATTGTCTTGGAGTTATCAAAGACCTGGTTGTGACCTTATTTCAACTGCCCATGAAGAGTGTGGTCATGGATATAGTAGTAGTTGATGTCCCCCCCAAGTTCGGTATGCTATTATCGAGATCTTGGATAAAAAGACTGGGGGGAACTTTGCAGATGGACCTCACATATGCTACTATCCCAGTGTTTGGAGGAGAGCATAGAAGACTATACAGGGAAGCCCAACTGGCCTACATAATTAGTGATGAAGCCAACCCTACCAACCATCCCATATTTGCCTTGGACACCGACTTAGATTCCAATCTGCTCCAACTCTCTCATGCTCCCGAACTTCCTCTTAGACTAAAAAAGCAGACCACCATTTCCCCCGAAATTCCTCCTTCCATCACCCCCGTCTGGAAATTGTTCTTTGATGGAGCCTCTTCCAGGGAAGGTGCTGGAGCTGGGGTGGTTTTTGTGTCACCTGCTCAGGAAACCATATCTCTGTCATACAAATTAGAATTTGAAGCTACCAACAATGTGGCAGAGTATGAAGCTCTTGTCCTGGGGATAAGAGCCGCAAAGGAAATGGGAATTCAGGAAGTATCAGTTTTTGGAGATGCAAATTTGGTGATTCAGCAGGTCAGGAATGCTTATCAGGCTAAGCATCCTCGACTCAGGAGTTACAGGAATGAGGTTTGGGACCTTATTGACAGTTTCTTCTCAGCGTTTAATATTTCTTTCATCCCAAGAGAGAAGAACACAATGGCAGATTCCTTGGCTACATCGGCTAGCAATTTCAAAGTGCCCTTGCCGCCCAAATTCAGATATGATGTAGAGGTAAAGTACAGGCTCTCCATACCTGACAACATCAAACACTGGAAGGTATTCGAGGATGATCTCGAGATCAAGAGGTTCTTGGAGACTATCGAGGAATTTTCAGAAATGCACATTGACCAAGATGCCGTCTCAGAGGAAGAGATTGATAGGGGTAATTTTCTAAATAAGATTGCAGGGCATGACATAGTACAGCTGCCCAACAACCACATTCCCAGAGGAATGGTTCCTTTGGAAAGAATTTTTGATGAAAATGATGTATCGTTAAAGGGAAAAGTCTCAGAGGAGAACGCTGGTACTATTCAGTGCAACATTGGGACCGAGGATGAGCCCAAGTTTGTCAAATTGTCAAAGAGTCTGACAGAGGAGAAGAGGTCCAGATACATTGGGCTTTTGAGGGAATTTGCTGATGTTTTTGCCTGGACCTACGAAGACCTCAAAACCTATGACACCTCTGTCATCGAGCATAAAATTCCATTAAAGGAGGAGGCAAAGTTGTTCAGGCAGAAGTTGAGACAGATTAATCCCATGTTGTTGCCTATCATGGAGAGGGAAGTGAAGAAGCTGCTTCAAGCTTAGATCATTGTGCCACTAAGATATTCAGAGTGGGTGGCTAACTTGGTGCCAGTAAGGAAAAATAATGGAGAAATCTGACTCTGTGTAGACTTTTGAAACCTGAACAAGAGCTCACGAAAGGATAACTACCCCTTGCCAAAGATGGAACATATACTGCAGAGGGTGACAGGAGCTTCCAGGATGTCCATGGTTGATGGTTTCTCTGGCTACAATCAGGTCTTTGTTCTGCCCGAGGATAGGGAAAAGACATCATTCACCACTCCATGGGGCACATTCATGTATGCCAAGATTCCATTTGGACTAATGAATGCAGGGGCGACTTTCCAGTGTGCCATGGACATAGATTTCGTTGGGGAAAAGGATAAATTTGTGGTCGTTTATCTATATGACATCACGGTGTTTTCAAAATATGATAAAGAACATCGTCGCCATCTCAGGAAACTTTTCTTGAAATGTAGAAAGTTTGGCATTTCATTAAACCCCAAGAAATCTCTATTCACCCTGCAGGAGGGAAAGTTACTAGGCCACATAGTATCAGCAGAAGGAATTAGGATTGACCCCAGCAGGGTTGAGGCGATACAAGCCTTATCAATCCCGAGGTCTAGGAAGGAGGTCCAATCTTTCCTCGGAAAAATTAATTTTCTGAGGAGGTTTGTGCCTAACTTTGCTGAGGAGGTAAAGCTCATAACATCCATGTTAAAGAAAGAGAATGAAGTAAGGTGGAACCCTCAATCGCGACATTCCTTTGAAAAAATCAAGAAGGCCCTGAATGAAGCTCCTGTGCTTATCAGTCCTGACTACTCAAAGGATTTCCTTATTTTCTCCTTTGCCTCACCTGACACAGTGGTTGTTGTTCTATTACAGACAAATGACAGTGGGCTAGAGCAGCCTATTGCTTATTTCAGCCGATCATTGAGGGATGTCGAAGTCAGGTATGACATTATGGAAAAACAGGCTTATGCTCTAGTAAAAGCTCTCAAAGCTTTTAGAACCTACATCCTGTGGTCAAAAATCATCGCCTATGTCCCCTCGGCCGCTGTTAAAGACATTCTTATTTAGTCTGATATGGACGGGAGAAGGAGTAAATGGATAGCCAAAATTTTGGAGTTCGACCTGGAGATTAGGCCCACCAAATTAATCAAAGGGCAAGGTTTAGCTAGGTTGTTGGCTGAAGCAAACTGCCAAGTGTTGGGGATAAGTTTCATCAACGAATGCTCAGGTACTCAGCAGGATCAACTGCCTAATATAGACCCTCAAACGGAGCCTCCATTGGCTCGATGTCCTTGGTATAAGGATGTCATACACTTTCTACAAGAGCTGCGGCCTCCAGACGGCCTGCAAAAAAGCAGAGCAAGAGATCTAAAGATCAAAGCAGTCAGATACTTCCTGATCGATCAGGTGTTATATTGGAAAGACCCCCTGGGGATGCTTTTAAAATGCCTGAGTCCACCAGAGGCTGAGATGATCATGGCTGAATTTCACAGCGGCCTGTGTGGAGGGCACCATTTCTGGAGAGCCACAACTCACAAAATCCTCAAGGCTGGATACTAATGGCCTACCATGTTCACTGATGTCTGCAAAAAGGTCATAGCTTGCATCAAATGTCAAAAATTTGCAGGGAAGTAGCAACTCAGGTCTCTGTCGTTAAAATCGGTGGTGGTTTCAGGGCCTTTCCAGCAGTGGGGCCTAGACTTCATTGGAGAAATTCACCCTACTTCTAGTGGCCAAGACAGGTGGATCCTGACTGCTACAGATTTATTTACCAAGTGGATTGAAGCTATCCCCACCAGGAGTTCTTCCCACAAGGTAATCATTGGATTCTTGGAGGACCTCATCACAAGGTTCGGCTGCCCAAATAAAATTGTCACTGATAATGCAGCCGCTTTCGGATCCGAACCACTAGCCAAGTTCTGTGAACAGTTCAGGATCAAATTGATTCATTCCACCCCATATTATCCACAGGGCAACGGTCTGGCGGAATCCTCCAATAAAAGCCTGATAAGGATCATCAAAAGGTTATTGGAAGACAACAAAAAGGCTTGGAATTCAAAGTTGAAATTCGCCGTATGGGCTGTTCGGGTGACTACAAAAATATCTATAGGTCTCTCCCCTTTCCAGTTAGTCTACGGAGCCGAAGTCATCTTCCCTTCTCAGCTGGCCATTCCCGTAGCGAAATTTTTCCAGGATTATCAAGAAGAGCCGAATGACGTGATCAGAAGGATTCATCAACTAGTAGAGGTCCAGCAGGCTAGAGAGCAGACAGTGGACATGATTCAAGACCATCAGCAAAGGATCAAGCAAGTCTTCGATAAGAAGGCCAAGAAGGAGCGGTTCTAGATAGGAGAGTTGGTGCTGAAATGGGATGCTCCTAAACAAGATAAGGGAAAACACAGCAAATTTGAAGCTCTGTGGACTGGGCCTTTCAGAATCTCCGAGACTTTCTCAAATAATACATACAACCTGCGAGATTTGGAAGGTCAAGAAGTTTTTAGCAGCCCAGTGAATGGGCATTTCCTGAAAAAATATATTGTCTGAGCCTCAGATGGCTCTTTTGTTTGTAAATATTGTTCTTTTTGTTTCTTAGTTCGTTTTCGTTTTAATTTTTGCGGCCTAATAATGACTCCATAGCCCAACAGCGAGGCACTGGAACTGCAAAATGAGTCCTTAGAGCATCACAGGGACGACTCTATCCCCCATGGAGCCTAATGTTAGAAACAATTGTGGTATCGGGGAACAAAGGTTTGCAGGACTGCACGATAACTGCCCTAGCGCAGCACACAGAAGAGATCTGATTGGGGCCCGGATCAAGCAAGCGAGCCTGATCACGGACGTGAGAAGCGGTGAAAGTTCTGCAGGAGCGCCTCATCGGAAATCGGGATATCGAGGATCCCGGGAGCTAGAGTTTTATGCATTTCAGAATCACGATTCGCAATTTCCCGATAGATGGGAAAGGTTGTCAATCGTGGAGGACAGATGGCATACTTTGCAATGAGGAGCGGACCTTTGACAGTTCAACGGTCATAAGCCATCGTAGATCGGGAAATCACGAATCGCAAGGATGCGTGTTTTGTTGACATCACAAACCATGAAATCCCGATGGAAAGTATGGTCAAAGGCATATGGTGATGGTCACTTGAGCCAGGGCCCAGTCTAGGGGCTAGCTCTTAGGAGGAGGAGCTCATCGCATATCGGGATATCAGAGATCACGGAGGCAAGGAGTTTGTGCATATCGAACTCGCGAATCCCGAATCCCTGAAATCCCGAAACCTCATCACATACCTCTATTACCTATCCCTTGTCGCCACGTCCTATCCCCGTGTCATGCCAACCGCATTTTCTTCCCGGCCTCTGTGTTCCCTCCACCTGGCTCATTCACTTCGAAGCCCACGATTTCTTTCGTCTGCATGTGCCCTATCGTTCTCCCTCCACCACATCCATCCATATGGCCTCTCCCCATCCCATCTCCACACCGAGCATGTCAAACCACCCCTGCTCGATCATCGTCCATTCACCACTTCATGTCAAGTCTTCCAGTCATCACGACGACCTCCACGTCTACCCGCTAATCCCGCCACAAATTCTCTGAGCAAATTCAAATGGCAGAATGAGAAGGCCTCCATGTCCTGTAGGTACAAAGTCGACCGGGGCCTGTCCCAATCCCAATGAAACAGTTATTGCAGCAGTTGATGGTGGTTGGACATCGTTTCCACCATAAATGGAAAGTCCAGAAGTGACTGTAAACTTGTCAATTCATTCACAGGTCCTTTGGAGCGCAATTGCGTCTGACTGAAATTCACGATTGTCCATAGATTGCAGGTGCAGTAAACATGCAGACGTAATGTCTTCAATGTGATGTCTCGAATTGGCTTCTATGTTTTGCTCTAAGTATTTAGAGGAGTTTTCTCACATTTTGTAGGTATCGATGGTTGAGCAGAGCTCCTGGTTGTAAATTTTTAATGAAGCATTGTTGCTCTGGTTATGTATGAACTTCTGAGACTTCTTTCCTTATGAATGCCAGTTTCTTTCATATCTTTGTTTAAACTGGTTAGAGCATCTCGGAATTGGAGGATTCAGTCGAGTTGTAACTGTTATAGGATGATGTTGTAATAGATCACTATAATAGTTACGGAGTCTCTAATCATTTCTTGTGATTTTCCCATCGCTGAGTGATTTGGAATTGGAGGATCCAGTCAAGTCTTCCCTTCAGTTTCTTGAATCCCTGAACCAGGAGGATCATGCGTTCAGAGTTTTTTTCCCCTACAAACCATTGTAAGCCTGATGTCCAAAGTTGTTTGTTCACCTTTCTGACTAAGTCTTCCACCTGCTCATCCTTTAATCAACCCCCTGACTGAAGCTAGGATTCCATACCTCCTTTGTTCTTTACGTACCAGACTCAGTCCCTAAGTTAGAGTGATACCTTCTCGAGCCATTATCTCCATTCGATCACCCCTTATAAACAAATCGTGACATAAAACTGATGGGTGTCGGGCTCTGCTTCTGCAATAAATCCAGGAGTGACTTCCGATGCTAACATAAGGTATGTCTAATTGCTCTCTGGATTTTGATTCCAGTGAACATTGTCTATATGGGAAGCAAAATTGGGTAATATTCTCCTCTGGTGAAACGAGGGCATAAGGAATTTTACATCTAGTTCACAGTGATGTTTTTGGACCTGTGGGGGTCCCATCATTGGGAAAATCCGTGTACTATGTCTCATTTATAGATGACTTCTTGAGGAATAATTGGATATATTTCCTCAAGAAGAAATC
>JASDQU010012425.1:75213-86962 GCA_032191745.1 Picea mariana
AAAGAGGATCATTGTGTGTATTTTAAATTAATTGGTGATCATTTGATTTATTTGGTCTTGTATGTGGATGACATGTTGTTGATAGGAAACAACAAGGAGATTATCCAGGATGTGAAAACTCATTTGTCCTCTAAATTCGACATGAAGGATCTCGATGCTTCGAATTTCATTTTGGGCATGGAAATTAAAAGAGATTGGAAAAAGAGGAAACTCTGGTTAAATCAAAGAAAATATGTTGAGACAATATTGCAGAGGCTCAATATGTAGGAATGTAAACCAGTCAAGGTTCCTATTCATGTTGGTGTAAAGTTATATGTGGATCAGTGTCCCAAGACACATGAAGAGGAGGAGGACATGTTTCGTGTTCCATATGCGAGTGCAGTTGGCAGTTTGATGTATGCAATGATCTGTACTAGACCAGACATTTCACATGTAGTGGGATTTTTGAGCAAGTATATGTCAAAACCAGGGAAGGAGCATTGCACAACAGTAAAAAGGGTTTTCAGGTATTTGTGTGGCACTTCTATCTATGGATTGTGCTACAAAGGAAGACTAGGATTGGAAAAAGTGTTGGATATAAATTTCTTTGTGGATGTAAACTAGGCTAGAGGTCTGGATCATAGGAGATCTACAAGTGGGTTTGTGTTTAACCTGTTTGGAAGAGAAATAAGTTGGATGAGAAAAAGACAAGTTGTAGTGGTACTTTCAACTACAGAAGCAGGATACATGGCAGCCACTCATGCAAGTAAGGAAGCAATATAGTTACAAATATTGTGTTCAAGTATTGGGTTGGTACAACAAGCTGTAAGGATAGAGTGTGACAGTCAGAGTGCAATTTTCCTGTTGAAGAGCCCGACTTATCATTCAAAGACAAAGCATATCGATATTCAATATCACTTTGTGAGAGACATGATTGAAGAAAAGAAAGTATCGCTGATGAACGTGGACACTTTGAAGAATGTTGCAAACTCATTGAAAAAACTTGTGATCACTGAGAAGTTATCTTGGTGTAGAGGATCCATGGGCATTGTTTCCCTGGATTGTTGACTATGTATCCCTGTAACCCCATGTATGCAAAGAAAAAAACAAGTGGGAGAATGTTGGGTATGTATTATATTCTTTGCACAAGAAGTAGTGTCCCCCNCAAAGCATATTGATATTCAATATCACTTTGTGAGAGACATGATTGAAGAAAAGAAAGTATCGCTGATGAAGGTGGACACTTTGAAGAATGTTGCAACCTCATTGAAAAAACTTGTGAGCACTGAGAAGTTATCTTGGTGTAGAGGATCCATGGGCATTGTTGCCCTGGATTGTTGACTATGTATCCCTGTAACCCCATGTATGCAAAGAAAAAAACAAGTGGGAGAATGTTGGGTATGTATTATATTCTTTGCACGAGAAGTAGTGTCCCCCGCGGGGGGGTTCGAGGACAACACCCCTGAATATTTTTTTTTTGCCTCGGGAAACATGTCACATATTTAGGTGGTTTTTTGGCACATGGTTTCTTTGCCGATGGTTTTCTATTTCCGGTTAAGGAATTAGGGTTGTGGACTAATCTAGGTCATTGGGTTAGGGTTTTGGATGTTATTGGCTCCTATATGTATATTTTATTGTAAACAATGTATCACGATGAATGAATATAGAATATATTGGTTTTCTCGGTTTGGGTTTCCAAGGGAAAAAATTCTTTGTGTAATGTTTGTATTTTCCATTGTATATTTTATGTTCTTTTACTGAAAATCTATTTGCAGTAAATATTGTACAAGGTTAAAATCTACAGTTTTCTTCTTGTCAACCATATGTTGTGCATGATCACTTTTTCTTTTTATCGCATTGATTCCACTATCTGTTGCGCACAATATTCCCAGTATTTTGTATTTTCTTTCATTTATACTTTTTTCTTCCTTTTTCTTCTTTTTCTACTTCTGTCTTCCTTTTTATGAGTTTTCTTTCCTAATATCTACTATGGTACACTATATACATGGATTTCTTAATGCGTTGTAACTTTTAAGGATTAGTAGGTCGATTGTCCCTGTATAGTTTCAGTCGACTACCATTGATCATTTCTTTCAGTTATGTTTCTCCCAAGTCTTTTAGCTACACATATCCTCCATATGTGATAGTATTTACTTCATATGGCCCTAGCCAATGCATTCTAAACTTACCAGAGTGTTGGAAAAATTTGTTATCATAGAGTAGAACTAGGTCTCCCTTCTTAAAACTGTTCTTTTCAATATTTTTGTCATGCCAGGATTTATCTCTTTCTTTGTGTACTTCCTAGTGAAATATTACTAGAATCCTATCCTCTTCCATTTCCATTAGTTGAATTAACCTCTCCTATAATATGCCTCTTTCTGTCATGTTGGTAATTATTGTTACGTGCAGACTGGGTACCAGAAATTCTAATGGCACCACTACTTCCTACCCATACACAAATCTGAATGGTGTCTATCATGTCAACTTCTTACATGTGTTCATGTATGCCCATAGTATTGTTGGTATTTTCAAGTCCCAATCATCTCTGTTAACATTCCATATCTTAGTCAAAGCATTTTCCAAAATCTTATTGAAATCTTTTACTGTTCCATTTGCCCGAGGACGATATGGTGTACTCTTCTGGTGATAGAATTCAAACTCCTCAATCATAGCCCTGATTGTATTGTTGATAAAGTGAGTGCCTTGTTCACTCATTCTAATCTTGGGACATCCAAATCTGGTGATCACTTGCTCAAATATGAAGTGTGTTGATGTCTCTGCACTACAGTCCTTGACTAGTGCTGCTTCTGCCCATCTTGTTAAGAATTCAGTCGTAATAATGATATATCTAGCTCCTGACCTTTTTGGTAGTGGATTAATAGGTCCAACAAATTTTATTTCTCATTTATCCAATACCGACAGGGTCACTTGTGGTATTAAAGGCATCTCATCCCTTCTGTTAGGTTTTCCAACCCTCTGACAAACATCACATTTATGGCAATATTCCTTGGCATATTTATGGATTGTTGGCCACCATAATCCTGCGTGTAATACCTTATGCACGGTAGCTTTTCCTGCATAGTTTCCTCCAGCTATACCTTCATGCACTTCTACTAAAATTATGGGTCGTTCATGTTCCAATACACACCTTATCAAAATTCTATATGCGCCCATATTGTATAAATGTCCTACAATAAGTTGATAGTCTGCAACTCTTACGACCATATTTTTTTTCTACGCAGTGCTAAAATCCTGTGGCGCAACCCATGTACTTAAGTATTTAATTATATCAGTGAATTATTCATCAACTACCTATATTGAAAAAAATTGTGCACCAGGGAAGTTGTCTTCCAAGTTAGTGGGTTGTTATCCATTAGTAACCCTTGACAGATGATCAGGTCCTGCATTCAGCTTCCTTGGTTTGAAGATAACTTCGATATCAAATTCTTGAAACCATAATAGCCATCTACATATCCTCCCCCCCCCAACATTGGCTTGTTGGATAGATACTTGAGGGAAGAATGGTCTGTGAACATTTTAAAGTGTTTACCCAATAAATAGTGCATGGATTTATGAAGTGCATATACCATGGCTAGGCCATCTCTTTCTATGGTGTTGTAATTCTTCTCTGATTCTGACAACTTTCTTCTTGCAAAGGCTATAGGATGGTCTACGTCCCCTATTCCTGGATGCGCTAGAATTGCTCCAAGTTCTATGGTTGATGCATCTACATGCACATGAAATGTCTTTTCCCAATTTGGGAATACTAGTATAGGTCTTGTTACCATATTTTCCTTCAGAGTGTCCAATCCTTGCTAACAGTCTTCATTCCACTGAAATTTTGTGTCCTTCTTTAACAATTTTTCCATAGGTGCAGTAATCTGCTGGTACCCCTTTATATATTTCCTGTAATATCCTGTATGTCCCAATGTTTCTATTAATTGGCACACTGACTTTGGTAGTAGTAAATTCACAATGAAAAAAATCTTAGCAGGGTCCACTAGTAAACCTTGTCTACACACGATATGTCCCAACAATATTCCAAAAGGTGTACCAAAAATGCATTTCTTGATATTTAATGATATCTGGCATTGCCTGCATCTTTCCAAAATTAGTCTTATAACTTCTACATGGTCCTTTAAAAGACTATATAGATTCCAATCATCCAGATATACTTCTAGAGACTGATGTGTGAATTCATTAAAAGCAGTTATGACTACTCTTGAAAAAATGCTTGGTGCATTATTCAGCCCAAATGGCATGATTGTATATTGGTATGATCCCCATTCTGTAGAAAAATTAGTCTTATACCTATCTTCTGGAGCTATTTTGATCTAATCATACCCTGCAAATCCATCTATGAATGAATATGCTTCCTGGCCTCCCACATTCTCTAAGACCTCATCTGTAAAATGGGTAGGGAAAGGGTCATGTAAGAAAGATTCATTAAGTTTCCTTAGATCTACACAAATCCTTATCCCCCCTTTCTTATTTTCTTGGACTACCATAGGTATGATCCATTCATATTCCTCAACTGGTTCTATAATGCCAACTTCCAACATTCGATCAATTTCTATTTTTACTTTTTTATTATACACTTGATTTAGTCTATAAGGTCTCTTCCTGATAGGTCTAGCCTCAGGTTTGATGCGTATTTTCATCTCACCTAGCTCCCTTGCTATGCCTTTCATCTCTGTAAAGGTTGTTGGGAATAGGTCATTATATTCGCACAATAACTATGTTGATCTTTCTACTGTTAACTCATCCCAATAGTCTCCAATACTCACCATTTTAGGATTGTCATTCATCCCAATGTTGACTTTCTTAACTTTGATTGGTTCAAAAAATACTTCTAACTCTAGAGATGGACCTTCCACCTCTCTTTATCCTTCAATCTCTATGATCAAAATGTTGCATAGGTCATCTTTATCTGGTGCTTCCTCATCCACATGATAGCATGCGAGTAACTCTTTGACTTTCTGTCTGTTCTTTTGTTGATATTCTATTAGGATTTCAACCTCTGGTTCATCAATAAAAACCATTCCCTGTATTAGCTTCAACATTGAATCAATGTTTGGGTTCTCATGTTCAAATGAGAAAGTCACTACAAAATTATGTTGTAATCCTGTACATCATGTAGTGCTTCTGTGCATCTCTTGATCTATCTACCATTTCTTTGTAATTCCTTCCAATGTAAGGATAAAATGATGAGGCCATTCCTCTGATGGTGTCATCCTCTATTGTATCTTGCACTTCTCCAAGTGTTCCAGTGGTGCTCCTTGTCCATCATACCTCTACATTTTATTGCTATGTTGCTCTACACTAAATCTAATGTGCAGTAGTTGTTTACACTGATACTGGTCCTGAATTGTTTCTTTGTGCACACCCCACCATCTTGTAGGTGTTGTCTTGAGTGCAATATATAGGGCTAAGAGCCTTTGATTGTCTAAAACTTCATCTTCATACTTTTTCAATAATTCCTCTAAGTCATTTATCCCATGAAAACTGGGAGGTTCTCTTATCTTTGTACCAACCCATCTTACTGCGTTATCTATTCTTGTGCACCTTCTTGTGAAAACTTCATGTAATCGTCGCTGGAAATTATCCAAACTTGTGTCTAAGTCGGAAGCACATGATGTAATGCTTCTCCAACTGAGTTACCCATATGCAGTTGGGTTAACATAATCCTCTTGTCACATGGTGGTTCTATATAACTGGTTCATTTCTTCCAGATCCAAACAACTGGCCTCTACGAACCTTTCTCCTTCCGAAGGATCCAATGGTGCAATGAATCTATATTTTTCTGATTAAAAAGTCATTTTTCTTTTATTTAGGTTGATTATATATTGGTTATTGAATTCCCAATCCAATCCAAGTAGGGCTGGGTAAGGTGTTGCGCCATCCACTATCTCTATTACTTCAAAATCTTCCATAGTGCACACTACATGTAAATATACTATCACACCTTTAAGCCTTCCAATTGGTAACACTTTGTGTTTATTTTCTAATTTCAACTGGAAATATGAATAGCCTAGTGTGGGTTCTCTCATACACTGTCATGTCTTCTTAGGTAAGACATTTACTTTAGAGCCTAAGTTCAGTATAACATCACCCATATTGAAATCTCCAACGTTGGCATTCAATCTGAATTCTTTGCTTGTCCTTCTTCTTGTATGGAGATGATTGATTGTTTTATGTTCTAACTTTCCTTCCACCTCTATGTTACATATTTCTAGAATCTCTTGTAAAACCTTAACAGATGATGGGTCATTCAATAACTTAACACAGGATTGCAGAAAAGTCTTTATGGTACTTATTTTCTCTAGAAGTTGTTCTTTATTGGTATGGTCCATTGAGAATAGCATCCCATATATTGGTGGATTTTTAGGTTGTTTTGTGATGGATGTAGATGCAACATTCTGCCCGAGACACTCATGTTTGGATTCCTTAAATGTTTTTTTTTTTTTCTTTTTGCGCATCAAACTACTTATGTGACTCAATGTTCTTCTTAACCCATTGGTGTTGATATAGATCTTGTGGTTCGCATGAGTTTTTGTCTTGGCTCCTCCTTGAGTGACTATATTGATGTTACTCCCATCATCCCTGGCTTATACAGAGATCCATTGGACATTATGGTTGTTCTAGTTTATTTTTTCCTGGATCTTCCCCAAGAGTGTTGGACAATATTTAGTGTCATGATCTAATGCGTGACAGTACATACATGCCGTTGGTGGGAGTGGACAATCCCTTGCATAATCTCCTGGTTGTTGGAAGTTGTTGCACACTACTAGTCCTCTTCCTCATCCAAATCCTACTCTGCCTTGTCCTCCACCTCTATATCCACCTCGATCTCTATGTGGTGCATTGTACTAAGGTACGTGGTTATACTGTGCGGGATTATACTATGGTTGTGCATTATTATAATTAGGCTATGCATTGTTGTATTGTTGTTGTGCATTGTTGTATGGTGGTGGTGTCTAGCTATACTAAGGTGCAGTTTGTATTGTCATCATTTATGTCTTAAACCTATACATATATGAAGTTCTTTCTCTCATTAGCTCCATTGTTCTACAATCCTTATCATCGTGACCCACTAATTTACAAAAATTGCAATATGAACATTTTGGTACTATTTTATATTTTTGCATCATTAGACAATGATATGAATCATTTCAATGTGTCTTACAAATATCGCACCATGGTCCTCCTATTGGAAATGGTTTTGGCATCCCTATTGCCATATACTACGTGAAAGTTGGACATTCATTCTTATGGTGTTCTTATGTCCTGCATAGGGTACACCAAACCACTTCTCTTTTCTCTTTACCCTTATTCTGGTTAATGTGAAATGTTAGATTATTAAAATCCTCCTTCAAATCCTCTATTGTTGGATCTATGTGTTGATACTAGTTCTCTTCCAGTTGTAAGGCTACTTGTAGAGCCTCTACCTGAGTTTGGAACTTCTGTTGTCTTAATGGGTATTTCAAATGTGGTAACAATGAGTTCACAAATAAATTCTTATTGCATGTCATTAATTGCATATTTCAACTTACCCTTTAGTCGTTTTAACCACTGCTCAATATCCCAAAGAGACTCACCTGGTTTCTACCTGATTTCAATCATTCCATTCATGTACTGGTATTTTGAGTTGGGCTTCTGGAATTTGTTTACCAGTATATTTTTCACATGTGCAATCGTCTTTGGTATTCCCTATGGACTGTTTACATCTAGGCTCATATACCAGTCTAGTGCATGGTCTCTTAGTGTAATAGCTAACTACGTGATCTTTGTATCCTCATCTATGATCTGCTTTGCTTCCCAGATCTTCTCACATATGAATAAGTGTTTTTCAGGGTCCTTTGATGTCTCTCCCTAAAATTCTGGTAAGATGATCATGAGATAATGTCCTACCATTTTGAATTATGTTGAAATACTACCTCCACGTGGTTTAGATACTTGATTGTTACTTACTGAAATGTCTCCTTCAGTTGATGCTCCTTGATTGGATGTGTGTATTTTTGTCGTTCTTCTACTAAAATCTAGTTTTCTAAACGTTGGTGTTCTTTCTGGTGTATTAGTCGAACATGGGGTTGTAGGTTCTACACTGACGGTGATATGGATTGGATTTCTTCCTTCTGTTATTGACCTTGGACCTCAAGTTTTCCTTTCATATGTTGCATGCAGAATTTCCTCAATATTCTCCACATCCTAGAGATCTTCTACCACTTCTTCATCGCTTTACAATCCCTCTCTATCATCTATGGTTCTCTTCTTATTATTCATTTTATATTGGTAGGGTACTCCATTGCGCGTCTTTCCAGATTTTTACATTATCTTCTTTATCTAGTCTTCTTCCATCATGATTAGGTCCATGGCCTCCTTCTTCTTTCCCTTATCCATCTCTTCCTCCATTTCTCAACCTCATGTTAGTGCTTCCCCACCTTCCCCCATGCACACAGGGAAGTTTAGTTGTCTGATTCCATGGTAATCACATCATTGTCATACAATAAAATCGTAATTGAAGTATACAACGATTTGATGTACCTACCTCTGGTTCCTTTTAGAAAATCCTTCTATGTTGCGGTGTAAGACTTTGTGGTATCTATTGCAAATTTGGTGATAAACCCTGCAACTATAATGTCTAACCAGAACTCTATTGTGCGCGCGTAAATTTGTTATTAGCTTGTTGTAACTCCACAATCTCCACATGATTCCACTCTAGCTGTATGATTTGATTTATAGGGTGGTTGTCCTTTAATATAAATAGCCACTCCTGCAAAAAATGTGGGAAATCAAAGAAAAATACCTCATGCAAGTCGCTAAATATGTATTTATCGATATATTTGCGTGGTGTTAACTTAGGGTTTTTGTTGTCCTTCTGTGCAAACTCAAGTTCCTTTTTTTGAAACCATCTTTCAATCTCCGCCTTTTGTTGGATTCCATGGCCTAAAAATTCCCTTCTATACTTTCATTCTCCACGTGTTTCTTCCACGGATCTCGTCCACTCAATCCTATGCAGTTTCAGTCGAAAACAGAACCATTTGTTGGCTTAATCTTTCTCTTCTTGGGCTGACCCAGGTTCGGATCTCAACAGGTTTCCAACAAAGCCCTAAAAAACTATCGATCCTCCTGGTAAACTAGAAGGAAATGCTACACACTAGGTACACAATGCAGTCTCGCTTGAGATATCTTTTATTGGTGACTGCAATACTCAGGTAGTTGCAGTCTAGGAAGGAGTGGGGATCTAAGGTTGTGTTCTTTCTTCTTTATGCATTAACCTTGTTAAAAATTCAAGTACTTATATGATTCATTCATCTTTAACCCTATTCATGCATGCTGATATAGCTATTTTAAACATTCATTCATAATATAATGATCAATAGAAATTAAACATTCATTAACAATCCCACATAACACACAAGTTTACCGTGGTTCACCTCTTGTGGGGCTACGTCCACAAAGATCTGGCTTCTCTTCTCTTTTATTTAATCTGTTGCAAAATATTGCACTGCACACATTACATCTCAGTAATACAATCAACATCAAGGGTGAGAAACCTTTTTGAGGCATACTAGATCACACCAGGATCGTCAGCCTGTGACATAACCCTCAAAATCTACCTTACTCGACTCTTCTACAACTGTATTACAATCGACACTCTTACAAAGTGATATGATCCTTTTCTTTCCTTAACTGACATCCTTATTTTAGACCTCCTATGTTCTTATTCATTCTATTCTACAGGCTTATATCTGTTAAAATCCTTATCAAAAACCCTAACCCTATCATGGTTAGGCTTTCTTGCCTACGCGCCACGTTGCTTTTCCTCTTGCACGTTGTTTTTCCTTCTTTTTCTGCATGCTTCTTTCTTGCCACCTGTTGCTTGCACTCCAACATTAGGTCCTCCTTTCCACATTTTTGGTCTTTCCTCAAAATAGATCCTTCTCCAAAAATAGGCCTGCGCCCAAAATATAATTCTTTCTCAAAATAGGCATGCACCCAACAATTATTCACAATATGATTCTGATAAAGGATACATCACAAAAGTAAACATTATGCATAAAACATTTTTGGTTCTTGCAGGGTGCACACATTATTTATAATGTTGTACTAATATGATACATGAAATCTTTATGAGAATAGTATCCTCACATAGTATGCTTTGAATTGTTTAGTATGGTATGAGAGAATGCCTTGTGCAAATATAACTTCCACATATGATGCTTCCAAATGCCTATGTTCAACTTTTCATATTTAAAAGTGTCAAGCTACACTATTGTCTTGCACCTTACAAGTGTGATCCTTTTACTATTTGTGTTATCCATTAAAGTTTGAGGTTAAGATAGTTTCTATACTTTTTATTTCCTAGGACCAACAATTCCTTTGTATTCTACATTGTGCTCATCATTTTATTCTATGTTCATCATCTACTTTTGTGGGAATATGTACATCCAAACTTGTGTTCACAATGTATTTTTGCAATTTCACATGCTCTATGATATATAAGAGTTCCTACAATAAGGAATTGTTGTTTGAGGTAAAAAAAACTTGATCTAAAGTTAGGGTATATTCCCTATCCAATCAATGTGTCTTTTGTCATATTCACAATGTGGAGAAAAAACATCGATTATAAAATCCAAAGGAAGACCCAAATTCTTCATCGATTTTGATGTTTCTTTGGATATCCAATATAATTTGTGACACTTCATATCATCATGGAATACTAATATATCTATTCATGGTTGATTTTTCTAGTATGTGAATCAACTACAAGTTGACAATATTGGCAAGAATTAAAATCGTTAGGGTAATGGACGTAGATGATTCAATTGTTTCCATGAATGAAAATAAAATGGACACATATGTTTTTATTCCTTTGTAGGAAAATTTGTTGTAAGATGAATTTCTCATTTTTTATGTATTTTTTTAGAAGGTATTGTTGAAAGCATCGTAGAAAATTTATTTCTCTTTATGCAATTTGGATCTTAGAAAGCCAAAGACTAGTCCAATATGATAAACAACATTTTGTGAAAGTTGAAAGTTATATCAAATAAGGGGATGTGGACAAGGTTGATTCTATTGAACATTGTATTGATATGATGAGTGAAGAGAAGACTCTAACTGAAGTTATAGGGTTAGAGGTTGATGTTACAACGAAGTATTGAGTCCATATTCCTCACAACTTTTGCATCAAACGAAGTATGTGTCTTGCACTGGTCTAAAAGTTGTATCATGTTTTTAAGGTTTTTTGTAGTTATGTACAAATAGAGAAGAATGTATTTTTTGTGCAATGTGGTCATATTTGATCAATGTTCATTTATGATAATGAAAAAATGGTTGACACGTGAGTTGACTAAGAATTTTATTGGGTGTCATTTTGAGGGTCTTATTTTGAATAACTGTGAATTGTATTTAGACTATGACATTTGTTCATCCCTAAACCATGTTTTGTTTATTGCAACTTGGTAGGGGAATATGATAAAATATCAATGACACTTAGGTTGGATGGCACAGTTGTCGAAAAAAATACACACAAGTTGATAATTGGAAAATATGTGGATCACCAATTTCAATATAAAAATATAATATAAAACAATTTTGAAAAAGGTGATCATAATTCATTTGTTATGAAAATTACTGATTGTTGTGCTGGCACACTTGTAGTAGACTTGTGTGTAGTCTTAAAATGGATTTTGTTTGTGATCCAAGTGGACATTGGTGGCCACCCACCTATTCCAATTGGCTCCTCTTGTTATTTTTTAGTTCAACA
>JASDQU010012425.1:87012-103660 GCA_032191745.1 Picea mariana
TTGAGTTGGGCTTCTGGAATTTGTTTACCAGTATATTTTTCACATGTGCAATCGTCTTTGGTATTCCCTATGGACTGTTTACATCTAGGCTCATATACCAGTCTAGTGCATGGTCTCTTAGTGTAATAGCTAACTACGTGATCTTTGTATCCTCATCTATGATCTGCTTTGCTTCTCAGATCTTCTCACATATGAATAAGTGTTTTTCAGGGTCCTTTGATGCCTCTCCCTAAAATTATGATAATATGATCGTGGGATAATGTCCTACCATTTTGAATTATGTTGAAATACTACCTCCACGTGGTTTAGATACTTGATTGTTACTTACTGAAATGTCTCCTTCAGTTGATGCTCCTTGATTGGATGTGTGTATTTTTGTCGTTCTTCTACTAAAATCTAGTTTTCTAAACGTTGGTTTTCTTTCTGGTGTATTAGTCGAACATGGGGTTGTAGGTTCTACACTGACGGTGATATGGATTGGAGTTCTTCCTTCTGTTATTGACCTTGGACCTCAAGTTTTCCTTTCATATGTTACATGCAGAATTTCCTCAATATTCTCCACATCCTAGAGATATTCTACCACTTCTTCATCACTTTNTTACAATCCCTCTCTATCATATATGGCTCTCTTCTTATTATTCATTTTATATTGGTAGGGTACTCCATTGCGCGTCTTTCCAGATTTTTCCATTATCTTCTTTATCTAGTCTTCTTCCATCATGTTTAGGTCCATGGCCTCCTTCTTCTTTCCCTTATCCATCTCTTCCTCCATTTCTCAACCTCATGTTAGTGCTTCCCCACCTTCCTCCATGCACATAGGGAAGTTTAGTTGTCTGATTCCATGGTAATCACATCATTGTCATACAATAAAATTGTAATTGAAGTATACAACAATTTGATGTACCTACCTCTGGTTACTTTTAGAAAATCCTTCTATGTTGCGGTGTAAGACTTTGTGGTATCTATTGCAAATTTGGTGATAAACCCTGCAACTATAATGTCTAACCAGAACTCTATTGTGCGCGTAAATTTGTTATTAGCTTGTTGTAACTCCACGATCTCCACATGATTCCACTCTAGCTGTATGATTTGATTTATAGGGTGGTTTTCCTTTAATATAAATAGCCACTCCTGCAAAAAATGTGGGAAATCAAAGAAAAATACCTCATGCAAGTCACTAAATACGTATTTGTCGATATTTTTGCGTGGTGTTAACTTAGGGTTTTTGTTTTCCTTCTGTGCAAACTCAAGTTCCTTTTTTTGAAACCATCTTTCAATCTCCTCCTTTTGTTGGATTCCATGGCCTAAAAATTCCCTTCTATACTTTCATTCTCCACGTTTTTCTTCCACGGATCCCATCCACTCAATCCTATGCAGTTTCAGTCGAAAACAGAACCATTTCTTGGCTTAATCTTTCTCTTCTTGGGCTGACCCAGGTTTGGATCTCAACAGGTTTCCAACAAAGCCCTAAAAAACTATCAATCCTCCTGGTAAACTAGAAGGAAATGATACACACTAGGTACACAATGCAGTCTCGCTTGAGATATCTTTTATTGGTGACTGCAATACTCAGGTAGTTGCAATCTAGGAAGGAGTGGGGATGTGAGGTTATGTTCTCTCTTCTTTATGCATTAACCTTGTTAAATATTCAAGTACTTATATGATTCATTCATATTTAACCCTATTCATGCATGGTGATATAGCTATTTTAAACATTCATTCATAATATAATGATCAATAGAAATTAAACATTCATTAACAATCCCACATAACACACAAGTTTACCGTGGTTCACCTCTTGTGGGGCTACGTACACAAAGATCTGGATTCTCTTCTCTTTTATTTAATCTGTTGCAAAATATTGCACTGCACGCATTACATCTCAGTAATACAATCAAGATCAAGGGTGAGAAACCTTTTTGAGGCATACTAGATCACACCAGGATCCTCAGCCTGTGACATTACCCTCAAAATCTACCTTACTCGACTCTTCTACAACCGTATTACAATCGACAGTCTTACAAAGTGATATGATCCTTTTCTTTCCTTAACTGACATCCTTATTTTATACCTCCTATGTTCTTATTCATTCTATTCTACAGGCTTATATCCGTTAAAATCCTTATCAAAAACCCTAACCCTATCATGGTTAGGCTTTCTTGCCTATGCGCCACGTTGCTTTTCCTCTTGCACGTTGTTTTTCCTTGTTTTTCTACATGCTTCTTTCTTGCCACCTGTTGCTTGCACTCCAACATTAGGTCTTCCTTTCCACATTTTTGGTCTTTCCTCAAAATAGATCCTTCTCCAAAAATAGGCCTGCGCCCAAAATATAATTCTTTCTCAAAATAGGCATGCGCCCAACAATTATTCACAATATGATTCTGATAAAGGATACATCACAAAAGTAAACATTATGCATAAAACATTTTTGGTTCTTGCAGGGTGCACACATTATTTATAATGTTGTACTAATACGATACATGAAATCTTTATGAGAATAGTATCCTCACATAGTATGCTTTGAATTGTTTAGTATGGTATGAGAGAATGCCTTGTGCAAATATAACTTCCACATATGATGCTTCCAAATGCCTATGTTCACCTTTTCATATTTAAAAGTGTCAAGCTACACTATTGTCTTGCACCTTACAAGTGTGATCCTTTTACTATTTGTGTTATCCATTAAAGTTTGAGGTTAAGATATTTTCTATACTTTTTATTTCCTAGGACCAACAATTCCTTTGTATTCTACATTGTGCTCATCATTTTATTCTATGTTCATCATCTACTTTTGTGGGAATATGTACATCCAAACTTGTGTTCACAATGTATTTTTGATATTTCACATGCTCTATGATATAGAAGAGTTCCTACAATAAGGCATTGTTGTTTGAGGTAAAAAAAACTTGATCTAAAGTTAGGGTATATTCCCTATCCAAACAATGTGTCTTTTGTCATATTCAAAAAGTGGAGAAAAAACATCGATTATAAAATCCAAAGGAAGACCCAAATTCTTCATCGATTTTGATGTTTCTTTGGATATCCAATATAATTTGTGACACTTCATATCATCATGGAATATCAATATATCTATTCATGGTTGATTTTTCTAGTATGTGAATCAACTGCAAGTTGACAATATTGGCAAGAATTAAAATCGTTAGGATAATGGACGTAGATGATTCAATTGTTTCCATGAATGAAAATAAAATGGACACATATGTTTTTATTCCTTTGTAGGAAAATTTGTTGTAAGATGAATTTCTCATTTTTTATGTATTTTTTTAGAAGGTCTTGTTGAAAGCATCGTAGAAAATTTATTTCTCTTTATGCAATTTGGATCTTAGAAAGCCAAAGACTAGTCCAATATGATAAACAACATTTTGTGAAAGTTGAAATTTATATCAAATAAGGGGATGTGGACAAAGTTGATTCTATTGAACATTGTATTGATATGATGAGTGAAGAGAAGACTCTAACTGAAGTTACAGGGTTAGAGGTTGATGTTACAACGAAGTATTGAGTCCATATTCTTCACAGCTTTTGCATCAAACGAGGTATGTGTCTTGCACTAGTCTAAAAGTTGTATCATGTTTTTAAGGTTTTTTGTAGTTATGTACAAATAGAGAAGAACGTATTTTTTGTGCAATGTGGTCATATTTGATCAATGTTCATTTATGATAATGAAAAAATGGTTGACACGTGAGTTGACTAAGAATTTTATTGGGTGTCGTTTTGAGGGTCTTATTTTGAATAACTGTGAATTGTATTTAGACTATGACATTTGTTCATCCCTAAACCATGTTTTGTTTATTGCAAATTGGTAGGGGAATATGATAAAATATCAATGACACTTAGGTTGGATGGCGCAGTTGTCGAAAAAAATACACACAAGTTGATAATTGGAAAATATGTGGATCACCAACTTCAATATAAAAAAAAATATAAAACAATTTTGAAAAAGGTGATCATAATTCATTTGTTAAGAAAATTACTGATTGTTGTGCTGGCACACTTGTAGTAGACTTGTGTGTAGTCTTAAAATGGATTTTGTTTGTGATCCAAGTGGACATTGGTGGCCACCCACCTATTCCAATTGGCTCCTCTTGTTATTTTTTAGTTCAACATGTTCTTCTGTACTTCTTTGTAATTGTGGGTTCTACACTTCTTGGGTTGTCTGAAGCCCTACACATCTTCCAGGTGGATACTAGTGGCCTCTCACCTAATCCAACTATCTTATTTTGTATGTTTTCATTTCAACACATCTTGTTGTACTTCCAGGGCCATTTTGGAGCCCTAAACAATGTTTTTTTTGGCTCGCAACAGTGAAACTATAGACAGAGTCAAAGTTTGATGAAGTAATGTGCAGTTCTCTAAAAAACCTTTCCAACAGGCTATCACGCACCTAAAATGGAGGTCGTATGCAAAATTTACGACCCCGAGAAGTTGAGGTACCAACTTACCCATAGGGGACCACATGACTTTTGGCGTTTCACCTACTAGGGTTAGCTTTTTGGATGTCTAGGGTTTTGGAATTCATGAGTAACATTAAAAAGGCCTCTGTAGCCTCATTGTAATCATTCTTCTCAGACAGATGCGTGTAGCAGCCACATCTCTTCTCAAAGATAGCTACCACCATTCGAGTAAGTGTTTCAGTTATGTAGTTTTACAATTTCATTCTATTTCATTTATTCAATAGAAGATATTGTTCACTGGATATCTGTGTTGTTCTTAATATCTCTATGTTTATTGTATTCAGTATGTTAATTAGTTCATTCCACTCCTAAATCTGGATCAATGGTATCATAGCAATCTGTTCTTCATTTATTTTTCTTCTTGCATGTCCCTGACAAGATCTAGGTACAAGAAGTTGGGACTCGAACCAATCGAGCCATTGTAATATCGGTTGCACCGAGCCCGACAACAACCCTGGGAGACAAAAAGGAATATGATGGAGTAGGAGATCCTTTCAAAATGTTTCCTGAGGAATCCCTTGCATGACAAAGGAACAAAATGATGGACAACTTTACGACCATGCAACCCCCTTCAAGGTACAGGGAAATTTTGATATTCTATTATTTGAAGGACTGATAGATGTAGATGTTGTAGATAAATGGTTGAATCTACTCAAAGGGTATTTTTTCGATCCATAATTTTTATGATAGGGAAAATATTACTTTTTCACTCCTTAAGGTCATCCCCCGTGTTAAGGATTGGTGGGACACTTACTCCGAGCAAAGAGCCATAGAGGAATCTGCAATATTTGTGGTTTCCCCTACATGGGATTCCTTCTGGGATGCCATTAAAGAACAATACTACCATGTTGGAAGCTACGAGGACCAATACACTGTATGGACCACCCTGCATCAAGAAAGGGACTAGAAAGTACCATATTTCACCAATATTTTTCATACCCTGCGCACCAAGTTGGGTATCAAAGACTCTAAGCGAAATCCGGTGCTCAAATACCATAGTTGTTTGCATAGATACATTCAAACAGAAATGGAATTTCTAGACATCGCCTCATTGGGTATAGATTATAGATATGGTGTTAAGATCGAGCAGAAATTTAAGCAGAAAATGAGAGAGTTTGGATCTACAAACTCATCACAGTCGAAGCAGGGAAAAGGTAGCCCCAACCCACATAGCAAGGGACAGAGAAAAAATGTCTACTCTCAGGGAAACCATTCCAAGCTGCAAAAAAAGAAGGGCAATGAGAAGATGAAGAAGGACACGAGAAAATGGTGTGAATACCATAAAATCCCTTGGCACAACAATGAAGAATGTCGCTCCAGGAAATCACTCATGGTCGAGTTGAAGGCTTCCAAGTCAGAGGTCGATTCTGATTATGAATCAAATCTAAAAGGAGGGAAGCCAATTATTGATGTTGAACCCAGTTCCACTATTGCTACCACCAAATTCTAGCCAAGCGAACCATAAGAACAAGAGGAAGGGGAACACCTCTTTCACTCACAGATGTGGATAAAGGGGGCTCCCCTTCATTTCATTATTGATAGCGGCAGTCAAAAGAACTTGATCTCAGCATAGGTCATCAAGCGACCAAACCTTATGACGACACCGCACTTGCAACCCTGCACCATCTCTTGGCTTCGCCAAGGAACAGATCTCTGTGTCAACCAACAATGACGTCTACTCCACTACATCAAGCCCTTCAAAGATGAGGTATTGTGTGATATTGATCCCCTTTAAGTTTGTGATGTTCTTTTAGGACAACCATATTTGTGGAAGCATCACCCACAATGTTATTATCACTTTGGGTAGACAATTGTACAGGATACCAGAGGTAGTGTCGCCTACTACTATTTCTTTAATCTCTGCTAAGTAATGCAGTAAGGTCATTTCACATACCAAAAAGTTTTTTTTCTTTGTGATTCTCTCTCATAATAACCAAAAGTTCATCACCACATTCATGGCCTCTACAAAGAACCTCTCTTTGCAGAAGAATCAAGTGGAAGGGATCGTGGAAGATTACAGTGACATCTTCTCCTCACCCACCAGGGTACCGACACACTGCCAAGTCAAGCATCCAATTGATCTAACCCCTGGTGCACCTCTGCATAATGGACCAGTATATCATCACTTGTTGATGGAAAATGACAAAATAAAGTGTCAGATCCAAGAGCTTCTTCAAAAGGGGCACATCAAACCCATCTCCTCCCCTTGTGAAAGCCCGATTGTACTAGTGCAGAAAAATTTTGGGGCCACATTCCAACAGGCCATGTCATATGTTTTTCACAACATAAAAAATATCATTGAGGCATACTTAGATGATGTGTTTACTCATTTAAAGTGGATGTGAGGATCATCCTAGTCACCTATGGGATGTCATCACTTGATGTTGATATTAAAATATTTGTTTGAACCTACATAAGTGTATCTTTTTATGGTTTCTAAGAAATTATTTGGCTTTATTATGTCCAAGTATGGGATCATGGTTGATCCTTTGAAGGTTGAGAAAATATTCCAATTTCCTCCTCCACACAACATAAGCCAACTTCAAATTTTGCAAAGGAAGGAAATTTTTTGTGAATATTCATAGTTAATTGCACTGAGATAACAAAATGATTCATGCACATTTTAAAAAAGGGTGTACCTTTTTTGTGGGATGATTGTTTGGTATTTTTTTTCACTTGGGTAAGAAAAAAGAGACCATTAAGTGTAAGAAAGGATGAATTTACACCACAGTCAAGATGTTAGTATAAATCCATATACACAAATCATCATTGCCAGATAAATAAACAAAACGAAACATAGATACAAAGAGCATGGGAATGAAAAATGACACCATCAAATACAAGAAAAGATGAAATGTATACCAATGGTAAGACCAATGTAAACACACCTTAGAGGATTTGAACAAACATGTGGGCTCTCCTCTCCTCCTTCGGAGGGTCCTTTGTTGTTCCTTGGGGGCTTCTCTCTCTCCCTTTGATCTAAGAAGTGTGCAAAAATATCTCCAAGGGAGAGAGATCAATGCACAAGATTTTGAGTTATGGATGCAACAATTAGAACTTGAGAAATATGAATCTCTAAGACTCATCCAAGAAACATAAAAATTATTTGACTTCTATATTTTAAATGCATACCCATGGCCTATATTATAGTCTTTCTACAACCTCCATAACAATTGTTATGTTAGTACTATATTTGTTCTTGTCAAAGAAATGAAGGTTTTATGAAGATGTAAGGTCGATATTGAGTGAGATAAATATATAAGATGAGCTTTCAAAGCCTCTGAATAGTCAAGAAATAGATTATTTTAGGGAATATTAAAAAATGGCAAGAAATCCATGCCCTTGAATGCATAAGGCAAGTTTTAATCACTTGGGTGTTTATCAGGGGTCCAAAAGGGCTTATCACACCCTAAATAGGCCTAATTTTTCTATCCAAGGAGCTTATCATGGGACCAAGGATTAGGAACCAAGTGCCAACGAACCCATGGGATCCCACTGATCAAATGTTTTTCAAGTGGGATTGATCAATGATCCAAATCTCATCGGGTGCCCCACCTTTTAGATCAACAGTCCAAATCTATCACATAACAACCCCCAATTTTTTCGACAGGGACGTCATCGGTGAAATGAAGCGAGAGTTCACCTTGGTGCAATTTATCTCCTAGGGTCGATGATAACATCATTTCCACGTCAACCTTACATGTAGATCCAACCATCAACTACCATGTGGACACAGGGAACCTGCCATATACATAGGTCAACATCTAAAAAATGGGTGACACATGTCATGTCCTCCCTGCCTCATCAACATTATTGTGGACCAGTATAACATTGCCATGTGTCCAGGGTAATGCCAGCATGAATTTTTCGAGGCCTTAACCAATTTTGTTTCTTGGTCGAGCCAAATCAATGACTCTCCTTGTTTTTCGGTTAGAGATAAATGGTGGAGGTCGATTCATTGAGGTGAACTAGATCTTTCATAGACTCGCAATCCCCGATCATTCCGACGACGACATTGTCATCAATGAAATGAAATGAGAAGTTCACCTTGGTGCGAGTTATATCTTGGGGGAGACGAAGACATTTTTGACACATCAACCTTACACGTAGAGCCAACTAGAAACTTCCATGTGGACACAAGGAACCTACCATATACACAGGTCAACATATCGAAAATGGGTGACATGTGTCGTATCCTCCCTACCACATAAGCATCAACGTGGACCAGTATAAAGTCACCACATGTACAAGGTGATGTCAGCGTGACTTTGCCAAGGCCTTAGCCGATTTTGATTTTTTGTCGAGTCATATCAACGACTATCATTGTTTCTCGGTGAGAGAGCAATGGTAAATATCAATTGATTGGAGCGAACCAGATCGATGGTTCATGAAGAAGGCTCATNACCACATGTACAAGGTGATGTCAGCGTGACTTTGCCAAGGCCTTAGCCGATTTTGATTTTTTGTCGAGTCATATCAACGACTATCATTGTTTCTCGGTGAGAGAGCAATGGTAAATCTTGATTGATTGGAGCGAACCAGATCGATGGTTCATGAAGAAGGCTCATGGAAATGATCATTGGAGGTTTACTAGTCATCGAAGGTTCACTAGTCATAAATTGATTAGGTTGAAGCTCCTATCATTTTTATCGATGATGAAGATGATAAAGCAAAGGAAAGCTTCAATCGATCAATGATCCAGATCCATTTCCAAATCACGAAGTGCATTGGGCACCGAGATAATTAGCAATTTCCACATAGACAAAAGAGACCCAACGGAGACACCGAGTGCCATGCCTAACTTGGTGACTTGTGTCCTACTCTCCTACCACATTAGCATTAGCATGGACCAATACAAAGCTGCCACATGTCTGTGGGACCCGACTAATGTCAATAATGGAATTTTGATAACTTTAATGGATCTTAATTTGAATGAGATCGATCAACGGCCCATATCGGAATGGGTTCCTAATCAACAATCCATATTTGATTTCAGGTTTCAAGGCGTATCAGACTAATTGGGCCATAGATCAACAGATCTCCTGTTTTTTAGCGAGAGATCAACGATGGAGGCCATCTATGGCGAAATGCAACGAGCGTTCCTCAGTGAAAGTTATCTCCTAGTGTCGATGACAATTTCGTCGTTGGAGAAATTCTATGAGTGTTCCCCAGCACGCATTATCTCCTAGTGCCAACAATGATGATGATAAATTAAAGGAAGCTTTAGCATATCAACGATCACGATTGCTCACCAAGATGGATCCGATGGCTATTGAGTCTCACTATATTTGCAATTGTAATTTTGAGTATGTTGCAGCAGAAGAAGTGATTGCATGGACTTTTAAGGAGTAGGTCGTGATGGATATTTTGGTTAGAAAATATATAGCTACCCCATGATATCAGCATGACAAAAATCCAACAGGTAAAAGTAATTTTTACAATTTTGACAAGGGAGAAACCATTCAAGAATCAAGAAGCAGTAAACAGTTTCAAGAAGCTAAAAGTGGTTTCAAGAAGTAGTTTAGGGCATGAGCGAGAGGAATAAAATAAAATGAAGGTGCTCATTGCTAGGGTCGACACTTTGGGGAATTAAAGAGACTATTTATACATGAATTTGTTTGATCAAAAACCTTGAGCACAGATAGATGGTAAATGCAGCAGGAAACCAGAGATTCATCCCCTGCATTATTGTTTTAGTCTATAATTCATTTCTTATAGTTTTTGTGTTTTTGTAAAGCATCTCCTTCCATTTTTCTTTTCTTGTATCAGATCTGATTTATAAAATCTTAGACAACATATTATACTTCATGTTCAATGTTATTGTATGATGTCTAGTCCTAACACATAAGTGATTTCCTATGGCACAAAAGTGATTTCCTCTAAACGAATGACCATTTCTTGTCGGTCCTTTATGCTTTCACATAATATGCAGAGGTTACCTCCATGTATTTTAACGTGTGAAGATGTTAACTATTTGAAGCATGTTTTTAATGATTTGTATGCACCTATTAGATATTTTGAACTTTTAATTGCTCAACGTGTTATTCTCTTTCTATAAACTACATGATTCATTTTAAGGAGTGTCATGTACGTTTATCTTATTTATATTCCTATTCACCATTTCATTCTCCTTTAAATCTTGATTGTCTGAAACACTTGTAGACACATGCCTCTGAGATTCGAGAGAATTTGTCATCCGATCTGAGTTTGTTTGAGGTCCTATAATTTCAAGAAAGAGAGAGGGAAAAAAATTCCAAATATTGTACAATTACCTTACTACAAATATAAATTTAAGACTCATCTTGAGTCTTATATACTCGAGTGCCTCATAATCATTCCAATAACATCATGGAACATCTCGAGGGATAACAAGTTCAAGGTGTGAAAGAGATGGCATTTGGATGTGGTTCCCCATGTCCTGAGTGGACATGAAACCACTTAAGGTACCAGCTTTGAATGACATGGAGTTCGAGACTTCCCTGTACCTCATTTCATGATGGGAATTTTGTATTTAATGCATTGAATGTTGGTGAGGTTTCACTTCAAGAAGATTTTCATGGGTTTCAAATAAATAGACATACGAACATGCATAGATCACACAAAATCCACACTGCAAAGTCACAAGGATGATTAAAAACCCCACTTTCCATAGTTTTGGTATTCTACTAAGTATAGTATATTAATGCTATGAGTATGCACTTTTTTGTATTGTATCGATGACCCTTCCAATGATCACCTGTATAGCTCTGTGAGCAATTTTTASGTGATAAAATATGGCCCTTGATGTGTGAGGTTAGGAGTGGACGTATAGATAAAATAYGTCATCGTTTTATTTTTTTTGTGAACTAGTTCTTGGTAGAGAGAGAGAGAGTTGAGGAAACGAGGACATCCCATGAARAAAAAAAAGGAAGACCCACTTGCAAAAACATATTCATACCTGAAAATAGAATTTATTTATACAAAGAAAGCAAGCATGCCCCATGCTCATACCATAGACATAAAATATTATACAAAAGGATGAGGCATCTTGTCTAAGTGTTACGAATATATTCCCCTATAGACAGGTGAATTTTACCTTGGAGTACAGATCCCTCTACTGAGACCTAAAACTTCCATTGGACGCTACCATTCCTATGGATTAACTTTATCCATCAGAAAAGACAGGAGGGATAGTATGATGTACCTCACTTTCGAAGTTTGTCCAACCTTATCCAATCCATGAGTTCCTAACAGAACCTGCAATGGAAAACAAAAGACAAATGACTATCTCCTACTCTAATGGATTAGACAAAATCAATCTATCTATGAAGATCAAGACAAGCATAGACAAGTACATTTAAAAACATACTAGAAGGAAATATTCCAAGTATATTAATGAGAAMTTTAAAAATGAAACTKACAATATTCAGATGATTTTGYAGCAGTCTCTCCAAGTCCTCCTCATCCAACCCTTGCTCGAAAGATCCACGATTAGAATAACAATGCTTTGCTGATTTTTTTCTCTCTTATTCACCATGAGAATGACTCCATTTATAGGATTTGAGAAGATCAACCACCTTAGTTATATTTTTAATTAGTTAAAGATATGTCTCCAATAGTTGTGATATATCCCTTACATGTAGCCTAAGGGTTATATTCGAGCCAAACCAACTCGATCCATCTGTTAGTGTTGTGCCTCTTTTGTCACCTAAATGAGCAAAACAGAGGCGCTTACAAGCTTAGTTGGGTTAGCTAAGCAAGACATCAGTAAAGGAAAGGGTTAGAAAAATAAACATAAAAGACTAATCTAAGAATTAAACTAGGAAATGAAAGAACAACTAAACTATTGTGCATAAGGACATAAGAAAAAGAAACAAACAAGACTCATGTCACCAATGGAAAGGATCGTATTAGTGAAAAGAAAACACCAAAAAGAAATGGGACTTTGGGTCCCTTCTTACTCCAAGGGAGGGCTCTTGGACCCCCCCGATTGAGCTATTCTTACAACTTGAAAACTTGAAAGAAATAGTGAAAGAATCCCAAGATAACCCACTCAAAAGGTGATGTGGATTGCCCAAATGGAATGGTGCTAGTATGCTCTTGATGAGAAAAGAGGATTCCCCAAGAGAATAGCAGCAGCATAACCTTACAAATGAATTCCTTGAAAATGTAGTGCACCCATGGCTTTGTTTTATAGCACCACTTTGAGGTATTGTGCAACCAGATTTTAGTCTGAAAAGGGGTTGTTTAGGGCACCTTTAGGTCTTTGACCAGCCACCCAGCCAGATCCAGCTGAGATTTGGATGTCAAATCGACTTGGAATCTGAACCAGAAGTGGGTGGGAGGATGAACAACATCATAAATGCGTCGTTCTCAGGTGTGCGTGGCTTTTAGCCTCCACCGTCGTGCATCATGTGCATGTGTGCTTTTCCTGTGTTTCTTGATGGCGCATGTGCGTGTGCACCCTGTGTAGTCATAGCGCATCTTAATTTTATAACTGGTTGTACAGTTTTGGACCTTTTGGAAATGCATTTTTGGTAATTTTGGTCCATGGGTGAACTCATATTTGTTTGAAGATGTTGGATTCCTATAACCATTTGCGGACAAAATTTCAATGATAACAGATGCCCCTTGATGGATGAGGTTAGGAGCATACGGATAGCCGAAATTCATCAATGTTTCTTCTACTAAGATTATTGTTGTAAGAAAGAGTGATAGTGAGAGTATCGAGAGTGACCCATTGGAGAGAGAAGGGAACTTGTAGGACCCAACTTTTCGCAAAAATAAATTGTGTACAAACGAGGTGGGTATGCCCCATGCTCATGTCATGTAACTTAAAAAAAGGGTGTTGTATAGTAACTAAAACTGTGTGTTGATGTAGACAACTACAGCGCCCTCAGGGGTGGTTTTGATCAAGGCAGAGGACAATTCTGATGAGGAACATACTCTGAACAGTAGGCAATGATACTTGTAAGAAGCATCACGGATTCTATGGGCATTGATAGACCAACAAAGTTCAGAGGTCTTCGGAAAATATAGAAAAAACAACTGCAATAGTCGAAAAGTAAGACCCACCGTAACATGAGAAAGTGTTGAAGTCGAATGTTATGGGGGTCAATGACAGCAGAGAGAAATGATGGTTATCCCTGTACCATCCGAGACTCTTCATTGTAAAGATAATGAGAATCAGGATATTGTCTCCCTTCTGGAAACTATGTTGATGTCAACAAAAAGGGAGACGCGACTCCAAGAAGCAAAGGGCTTCGTGAAATCCACTAGGTGAGGTCAAGAACTGAGGAGGTACATGGATGAATTCAAGATACATGGAGACTCAAGACTGCCCTTGGTTGGGGGTATATGCAAAGTATAAGTGGTTGCAACTATTCAATGAGGTCGAGTGTCAGGGGGACAATGAGACGTGGGATAAGTTGTGCCAGAGGTGGGACAAAGTGAACAAACTCAGAGAGCAGAGGTAGGTGGCCTATGGGATACTCGGGGGGTTTATGAATGATGTCAACAGGAGTAGGTGACAAGGAATGCCCCAACCAAGGGCGACATGGATTGCGTTTGCCAAGAAGGTCTCCAAAGGTGACGACAAAAAGATATGTAAAATGTTGGAAACAACGACTTAATTACAAAAAGAATTAAAAAATCAGTGGGGATAATAATGCAGATACATAAACAGGTGCCCCAGTGTAAGATGGCTTGGCCTGAGGATGGCACAAGTTGGTGTAAAAAACAAGTGGAGGGTTGGGGCCCCATAGGTGGGTTTCTATAGTAGGGCAATGTATGGAGGGAAGTCTGAATATGGGAAAACCGACGGTGGATGAAATGGATGGTAAATGGTGTTGGGAGTGCATTTAAAATAAAACCGTGAGGAAGTGCCCTGGGAGTCAATTAGGTAGGGTAGCAAAATGAGGAGAAGGAGTATGTGGCTAATTCGCGACATGATGTAAGACTATCGGGACTCCCATCCCTAAAATTTGAAAACAACATGAGTGTCAAAGTGCCAAAGGGGGCTATGAATGGGATAACTAATGTGGGGGAGAGTGTTACCGGGTGACAGTACCCAAAATGCAGTGGAGGTGATAGTACTGCAGAGCCGGATATAGGGACCCTAAAGTCAAATTTCAAAGGGTGTGACTGGAGATGCAATTGAGATTCAGAAGGAATGATTACATGCCAGTGTTGATTACATACCTGAAGGCGTTGCGCTGGTGTCTAATGACCAAGTACCTGCACACATTACAACCAAATAACCGACGTGAACAATATATGAAGATAATTGAACATATAATCATTTATTTGATAATTTTGAACATGAGCATGTGTACCTAGACGGGGTATGGAAAATTGGCTCCCCGGGGGTTAAGGATGAAAAATGGCCTAGAGACTATCTTGATGTAGAGGATGGGGTGTTGATCCTGTAGCTGAAGATGGATCGAAAAAAGGATGTCCGGAGCTCCCAGAATGGAGTCTAGAAGTTTGGCAAAAAGGACTATATATAGTTGTAGGGCCCACGTTGCCACCTCATTTGTACCTGTTGTCAGAGTGGTTGGACGAGAGATATTCAAAGGAGATTTGGAAATTCCGGGAGGATGATGTGGCTGATTCAGGACCAACGAGATTCAAGTTAGTTGTCTTATCATTCTACCTAAAATTAGGGTTTCTATTTTTTGGGCAGGGCCTATACGGAGGGTTGTACGGGGGGTTTTGTGGGTGTGGGCCCCCCAGTGCGTGGGCGATCGAGAAATATACGCACATGGCTGCAAACTTGTAATGCGAGTATCCGTGCACGGGAGTGCCTAAATGGGGAAAACAGGTGTGCATGGTATGCATACCTATAAGCTAAACATTTGTGCATGCATGCGCAGTTGTGTAGTGAACAGACGTGCCTGTATATGTGACAGGGGCGCATGAAGGCGCCTTTGTTTGGCCGACAAGTGCGCATGTGTGCGCGTCTGTGGGATGCACAGGAACGCATCTGTGCGCGCCTATGGAATGAACAGGCGTGCATGTGTGCCGCCTGTGGGGTTAAACAACCGCGCCTTGGAGGCAATGCTGACGAGTGTAAAACTTATCTTTTTTGGAGATGATAATGTCTTTATGTTTGAGATGGCTGATCGAGAACTGGATTATGTGTTTTGTAGGTGATCATTTGGACGATGTCGGTTCAATGGAGAGAGAGAGATTGGTCAAAGCTCAGGGAGGCTATGACCAATGAGGAGTCGGAGGTTCGCGATACTTTGGCAGCTTGTGGGCTACTGAAGTTCTTTGAGTGCCCCTTGGTATGGGCCCAGGAGTACCTCCTGCAGTTCTTGGTTTGGATTTGGAGTCTGGATCTGCATTGTTTTATGGTGCGGGGTGAGCAATTGGCCTTCACTGCGGTGGAGGATTTATATTTTCTGACTGGGCTCCCATTTCAGGGAACGCCCTTACCGGAAGAGCCCGTATTACCTGGGGATGGGCAATTGGCTACCTTAGGCCAGAGGTACTGTACGAGGGAGGACTTTATGTCGGGCTCCGTGGTGAGTATCAAGGCTATGGATGCCCTGGTTCATCGTTGTGTGGAAGTGATGGTTGTGAGGGTATATGGGTCCTTCGCGACTCAGTGGATCATTGGTGGTAAGCTGAGGATTATGGGGAGGGAACTAGCAGGAGAGCATTTTTCCTGGGGCTTGATGCTGCATGCCAAGATGGTAGGGCATATATATAGGTGTCGGGCTGCAGACGCAGGGGAATTTTCTTTTGGGTCCATCTTGGTTGCATGGTTTTTGGAGAGGGTGTCGATGTTGCGTCCTAGAGTGTTATTGGGCACACCTGGTGTGCAAGAGCCGCGACTAAAGCAGTGGGCTAGGATCTTGATTCGGCATGGTGGTGGGGAGGGTGGCCATTTTTTCATGGCCGAGGCTGCATAGGTGTGGCAATAGATGCCACAGATCATACTGCAGTGTCTGTACTGTGGGGTGGACTTTCGGGGTGATCCGGAGATGGTGTTACCACCAGGAGAGGTGTTTGACCACCGAGGTATGATGTGATTTTTTTATGTTTTGATATTTAGATAGTATAGCATGTGTATTATGTATAGATGGATGTGATGCTATCCTTTGTTTGTTTGTATGTGCAGATGTGGGAACTCGCGGGTAAGAGGTTGAGTTGGTTAAAGAGCTGGCGCGTCAGGGGCCAGTGAGACC
>JASDQU010012425.1:103680-120930 GCA_032191745.1 Picea mariana
ACCTTCTAAAATCTCTTAAACCACTTTGACTACTTTGACCTTTTGGGGTTTCTAGATGACATAAGAGGGTCCTCCAACTTCGTAAGGCCATAACTCTCAAATCGTGAGGAGTTATGTGATGTTCCACATACCAACAGAAATGGAATGACATGTACCATACATATAAAATATTATTACCTACACATATATCAAAAATCATACCATTATCCATCAAACAAACTTGGGTCCATTACCGAAACCTGGGTTCTCCAACTTCTCATGGTCATAACTTTCTAACCGTGAGGAGTTATGTGAAATTCCACATACCACTGGAAATGGAATGACAAGAAATATCTATCTAGGATAGTTTCAATGAAAAATTCACTAACCTTCATCTCATTATTCCACAAATAATCATGGTTTCTCTAACCATACTTTTAGGATAATTCATTCTGCAAAGCATCTTCCTGTGAGGGATTTCACCATAAGGGGAAAAAATTTGAGTTCATCCATTTCTACTTGTTATCAACCATGAAAAGACAATAACGATTCATATTTACATAAAACAATCTTGGGTCCATTACCCAACCTTTGTGCTACAAGGCTTTCTTTAAGGGTTGACATCAATGACAACCAACCTTAATCAACAGTTTCTCTGTGTGCACGCCTAAAGGATTGATTTGAGTTGCAGGAACGATGCCTCCAAGAAAGCCGAACACTAGGTGATCACCAAGGGAGATGAAGCAAAAGGAGCTAGAGGTGGGAGAAGGCTCTTCCCTAGAGGTCGCGAAACAGTTGGAATTTGTCCCAAGACCAGAAATAGTCATCAGGACATATACCAAGAATATTTTCATACAGCCCCTGGCCTTTGGAGACACAGAGGAAATCATAGGGACTAAGACAGGATTACCACACTATGGAGAACTCTTCCAGAAGATCAAGCGGGAAGAATTCCTTGAATATACCCCGCACAACGACCTCGATATGAGAAAGCTTGATGATGAATTTTTTCTGAATATACGAAGATCATACCTGCACATGGTAGTGAGTAGAACTCCAGTATTCCCTTGCATAGAACTCCTGAAGTGTCTTATTGAACATACTGGCACACAAATCTTTTTTATTAATGACAACAATGGCGAGTGTGTTGGGGTTTTCCTTCCGGTGGAGGTGCAGAATTACTACAATCTTAGAGACCCAGATGAGCGACTGGACACTGATTTTGTTATAAGATTCTATGAGAAACATGACACCAGCAGGGTAATGACTTCATGGTGGAGAGAGGATAAAAAGTACACCAATTGGCCCTTCGACTGGTACTGGACGAACAACTTAAGGGAGTCGTATATCTATCTAAGGGCCCTCATATGTCGGTTGTATGGAGAGAAAGTTTGTTCCGGGTTTCCAGAGGTATGGATGCCTCTAGCTTACATGATAGCCATTTCTAGGAGAGGCTTTAATTGGGGTGCCATCATTTCCAAGCAGTTGAGCATTTGCATTAGGCTTAGACGCCAAAAGAAAGGGAGACTCCATCCTTCTACATGGCTTCTTATTTATTGGACATCATCTGCACCAGAAATGTCTTTATCGGAATGAACTTGATCTGGCATGCCTCAAAACTCCCGATACATGTATATTTCGGTGTCTTATGGGATAACAGGTACAAGAAATCCTATTCCCTCATCTGCGATCAATTCATCGCGTGTATTAATTTTTTTCTTTTCAAGAAAGAGTGTCCAAGACTATCGGCTGTGGCCAAAAAGATGATATCAAATGTTGGCCAATGGTATATGGATGAGCGCAACACCTACATCAGGGTTTTTAGAGCCACTAGAGCACCACACCTATTACTTGTGTATGTCTCTGATTGACTAGTAGTAGGGGAAATATGCTACCAGAATATCCTGCAAGGTTACAATGCTATTTTAGTAAAAAATAAGAAGAGGGAATTCATACCTTATGGATTCCATATAGGTTTCTATATGGTAAAAGACACTGCTCAAGCCAAGAAGGAAAGATTGAGCCAATTGGAGTTCTGATTCCAGACTGGATTTTTTTCGCAAACATGACCCAAAGGGTCTAGTCTTGAAGCATGCATCACAAGTATCGTCGTGCTAGCCCTACGCCCATGACAAATTTGAAGATGAGGTCTTCACAGAAAACACTTAAGACTAGGATGTGGTAGTGGAAAGGATGGTCAATCCTAAGATGACTAGGTTCAAGGCCATGATTCTAGATGAGCAAGCGACAACCCTGGAACAATTGGCTCAAGGGGCCCTCGGGGCCAAAGAAGAAAGGATAACATCCGAAGCAGCAAAAGCCCCCTTGATATCCCCAATGCAAGGCAGAGATATCCATTTATCACAGGATGCACGGGAAAGGGGTCTGCTCATGTTAGAACGATCATAGTGGGTGCTTGATCAACTACGAGATGATCCAAACCTATCAGAAACGACAAGATCCCCTACCGATAACCCAGATAGAATCCAGGTGGGTACAAGCAGCCCTGAATTTATAAATATTGATGAAATTTTCAAGTTGGATGACCTTGAATTCACAATGCCACTAGTTGGATCGTCAACAGGTGTGGTGACTTAGCCAGAAATAGTCTAGGTATCAGTGGAAACAAGCACATAAAACCCCTTGAGTGAGTTTATAAAGATATATGATGATGATGAAAGCCCAGAAGCATCACTCCGGACCCATGTGCATGTCAAAGAAGAAAAGGGACCTGAGAAGACATCTTCCCCTCTTCCCGAGGTTCAAACCCAGGAGGTCCCATAGAAATAAAAGGAAGTCGAGAGTTTCCCAAACACTAAGATTCCCGCTATATTGGAGACCCGAACAGACAGTCCGAAGAATGAGTCAGGGTTGGACAATACAGAGGAGGAAGTCCCACAATAGGAAATCGGTGTTTCGATAGCCGATGAACAATAAAGTATTGAGTCTATCCCCGATGCCTCTATTTTACTTGGTACTCAAACACCCAATGGGCGACAGACAGAAGCTGGACCTCTAGAGAATAATGAGGAAGTTCAAGAACCCAACCTTGAACAAGTATACACCAATGAAATTCTGGGAAGCACACTCACATGGGGGGACCATCAGATTCCTGAACCCATGGATGAAGTAGCTGACATACATGCCATAGTGTATGATCGAAGGAAGAAGGATATCATCTAGAGAACCACCAAGAAGAGGAGGATCACTTTATATTTCTCCATCCTCATCACTACCGAGGAACATTTGATCAACATAGAACATGCGAAGACATCCAAACTCATTGGCGCAGGGATGGCAATTAAATATGCCACCCTGGAAAGAGCTAAAAGAGATGAAAAGGAGATGGCCTCCACCATACAAGAACTAGAACATTTGCGCCACTTGGTTAAGTAATATTAGGACACCACACATGTCGCGGTGTACCTAAGGAGTGAATACAAGGAGGCCTATAGCAAGTTCACAACTGAGCGACACCTATTCACTAAAGGGATAGTCGAGCTCCAGGAAGATACTCTCATGGTGCAATGATATGGAGTAGTGGTATGAAAAAGCACAACAAGCGGTGGAGAGAGTCGACTACATTAGTGCAGTGAAACATGGCCAAGATAAAGAAGAACACGACATTCGGGTGTTGAACGAAAGAAGTATTGATCACATAAATAAATCGGTCGAGTATTGGGAGAAAATGTCTCGGTAACCCCACCGAGAAATTCAAGAGAAATGGGCCAAGTGTGAGAAACACTGGATTAAGATCAATCGGGTGATGAAATATATTAGACTTCTCGATCTTGACATACTCGATGACTTTGTCGACTTGCATGACATAGTTGAATCGCACACCAAGAAATATGCATCATGGGTTGAAAGACTGGAAAAAGTGACAGACATAGCGCCAGGTCAGGTATGAAAATTTGTGGAACACCTGATCAAAGCTCGGGCTATGTTGCAACAGTTAAGTACCAGTCTGGTGAAGTATCAGGCACATGCGATAGAGATAAGAGAGATTTATGTGGCTCCAATGGAACAAAAAATATTCCCATACGCCAACACCTGCGAGGAGTTGTTCATCAGTTGGTCAGAGTATGAGAAGAGTCACCCTAAGTGATATTTTGAGATCGCTGTTAGAAAAATGTTAGGAGATAACTCCACGTGGCGAATTTTTTTTACTCATCTGCACTTTAGTCGTTATTTTTAGTTAATTTTATGTTATAAATAAGAGCATCAACCGATTAGTTAAGGGTCGATGGTTGTTGCAAGAAACTCTCATTTCTGGTTTTGTTAAGAATTATTTTGGAGTTGCCTTTAATTGAGAATTCCTTCTAGACCAGAGACAAATTTGTGTTTTCATCAAATGCGTGTATGATTGGATGTGGAGAAGAACTATTTCCTATCTTGTCTCATGAATGTATGTTGTAACAAGTAATAACTATTAAATCTATTGATAGTTTATCTGATGCAATGTTTTAGAGTTATTTTCTTTAATGATGAAGATGAATCATTGTGTTATTATGTGATGGATGATTAGAGTTAAGTCAATTATTTTACTTGTCGTTATTTTATCACATGCGTGTTTTCTTCTGCTAATTAGTATCTCAGCCAGAAAGCAGATTACTCACATGGTTAATGCATTAGTACTAGGCATGTGGTATATGATCGATGTTTGCATGCTTGAGCAACGGGTTATTGCAAGCTTAGCCTCTTCTCCAGTATTTAGAAACTTTTCCCTTTTTTTTGTTTCCAAGTTGGTTTATACAGGCTTCCATCTTATATCGGTGTTGCGCCTCTTTTGTCACCTAAATGAGAAAAACATAGGTGCTTACAAGCTTAGTTGGGTTAGCTAAGCAAGACAGCTGTAAAGGAAAGGGTTAGAAAAATAAACATAAAAGACTAAGCTAAGAATCAAACTAGGAAAGGAAAGAACAACTAAACTATTGTGCATAAGGACATAATAATAAGAAACAAACAAGACTCATGTCACCAATGGAAGGGATTGTATTAGTGAAAATAAAACATCGAAAAGAAAGGGGACTTTGGGTCCCTTCTTCCTTCCAGGGAGGGCTCTTGGACCCCCAAGATTGAGCTCTTCTTACAACTTGAAAACTTGAAAGAAATGGTGAAAGAATCCCAAGCTAACCCACTCAAAAGGTGATGTGGATTGCCCAAATGGAATGGTGCTAGTATGCTCTTGATGAGAAAATAGGATTCCCCAAGAGAATAGTAACAACATAACCTTACAAATGAATTCATTGAAAATGTAGTGCACCCATGGCTTTGTTTTATAGCACCACTTTGAGATATTGTGCAACCATCTTTTAGTGTGAAAAGGGGCTGTTTAGGGCACCTTTAGGTCTTTGACCAGCCACCTAATTGGATCCAGCCAAGATTTGGAAGTCAAATCGGCTTGGAAGCTGAACCATAAGTGGGTGGGAGGCTGACCAACATCATAAATGCACTGTTCTCATATGTGCATGGCTTTTGGCATCCACAGTTGTGCATCGTGCACATGTGCGCTTTTTTCTCAATGGCACATGTGTGTGCGCACCCTGTGTAGTCATAGCGCATCTTAATTTTATAACTGGTTGTATAGTTTTGGACCTTTTGGAAATTCTTTTTTGGTAATTTTTATCCATGGGTGAACTCATATATGTTTGAAGATGTTGGATTCCTATAACCATTTGCAAACGAATTTTCAGTGATAATAGATGCCCCCTGATGGATGAGGTTAGGAGCGTATGGATAGCCGAAATTCATCAATGTTTCTTCTACTGAGAGTACCATTGTAAGAAAGAGTGATAGTGAGAGTATCAAGAGTGACCTATTGGAGGGAGAAGGAAACCTGTAGGACCCAACTTTTTGCAAAAATAAATTGTGTACAAACAAGGCGGGCATGCACCATACTCGTGTCCTTCAACTTCAAAAAAGGGTGTTGTATAGTAACTGAAACTGTGTGTTGAAGTAGACAACTGCAACGCCCTCGGGGGCAGTTTTGATAAAGGCAGAGGACAATTATGATGAGGAACATACTCTGAACAGTAGGAAATGATACCTGTAAGAAGCATCACGGATTCTATGGGCATTGATAGCCCAACAAAGTTCAAAGGTCTTCAGAAAATATAAAAAACAACTGCAATAGTCGCAAAGTAAGACCCACCGTAACATGAGAAAGTGTTGAAGTCGAATGTTATGGGGGTCAACGATAGTAGAGAGCAATGATGGTTCTCCCTGTGCCATTTTAGACTCCTCATTGTAAAGGTAATGAGAGTCAAGATACTGTTGCCCTTCTGGAAATTGTGCTGATGTCGACAAAAAGGGAGACACGACTCCAAGAAGCAAAGGGCTTCGTGAAATCCACTAGGTGAGGTCAGGAACTGAGGAGGTACATGGACAAAGTCAAGATGCGTGGAGACTCAAGACTACCCTTGGTTGGGGATATATGCAAAGTATAAGTGGCCGCAAACATTCAATGAGGTCGAGTGTCAAGGGGACAACGAGACATGGGATAAGTTGTGCCAAAGGCGGGACAAAGTGAACAAACTCAGAGAGCAAAGGTAGGTGGCCTGTGGGATACTCAGGGTTTATGGACGATGTCAACATGAGTAGGTGATAAGGAATGCCCCAACCAAGGGCGACATGGGTTGCATTTGCCAAGAAGATCGCCAAAAGTGATGACAAAAAGCTATGTAAAATGCTAGAAACAACGACTTAATTACAAAAAGAATAAAAAAATCAGCGGGGATAATAATGCAGATACAAAAACGGGTGCCCCAGTGTAAGATGGCTTGGCCTAAGGATGGCGCAAGTTGGTGTAAAAAACAAGTGGAGGGTTGGGGCCCCATAGGCGGGTTTCTCTAGTAGGGCAATGTATGGAGGGAAATCTAAAGATGGGAAAATCAATGGTGGATGAAATGGATGGTAAATGGTGCTGCGGGAGTGTAGTTAAAATAAAACTATGAGGAAGTGCCCTAGGAGTCCATTGGGTAGGCTGGAAAAATGAGGAGAAGGAGTATGTGGCTGATTCACGACATGATGTAAGACTATCGGGACTCCCATCCCTAAAGGTTGAAAACAACATGAGTGTCAACGTGCCAAAGGGGGCTATGAATGGGACAACTCATGTGGGGGAGAGTGCTACTGGGTGACAGTACCCAAAATGCAGTGGAGGTGACAGTACTGCAGAGTTGGATATAGGGACCCTAAAGGAAAATTTCAGAGGTTGTGACTGGAGATGCAATTGAGATTCAGAGGGAATGATTACATGCCAGTGTTGATTATATACCTAAAGGTGTCATGCTGGTGTGTGATGACCAAGTACCTACACACATGACAACCAAATACCCGACGTGAACAATATCTGAAGATAATTTAACATATAATCATTTATTTGATAATTTTGAACATGAGCATGCGTACCTGGACGAGGTATGAAAAAAAGGATCCATGGGGGATAAGGATGAAAAATGTCACAGGGACTATCTTGATGTGGAGGATGGAGTGTTGATCCCGTCGCTGAAGACTGATCGAAAAACGGACATTCGGAGCTCCCGGAATGGAGTCTGGAAGTTTGGCAAAAAAGACTATATATAGCTGTAGGGCCCACATTGCCACCTCATTTGTACCTGTTGTCAGAGTGGTTGGACAAGAGATATTCAAAGGAGATTTGGATATTCTAGGAGGATGAGGCGGCCGATTCAGGACCAGCGAGCTTCAGGTTAGTTGTCTTATCATCCTGCATAAAATTAGGGTTTCTATTTTTGGGCAGGGCCTGTACGGAGGGTCGTACAGGGGGTTTTGTAGGTGTGGGCCCCCCCAGTGCGCGGGTGATCGAGAAATATACACGCATGGGTGTGCACCTGTAATGCAAGTATCCACACACAGGGGTTCCTAAAGGGGGGAAAAAGGTGCGCATGGTATGTGCGCCTGTAAGCTAAACAGCTGCACATGCGTGCACAACTGTGTAGTGAACAGGCGCGCTATGATGTGCGCTTGTATATGTGATAGGGGCACATGAAGGCGCCTCTGTATGGCCAAAAGGCACACATATGTGCATGCTTGTGGGATAAACAGGTGCGAACATGTGCGCGCTTGTGGGATGAATAGGCGTGCATGTATGCGCACCTGTGGAATGAACAGGCACGCATGTGTGCGTGATTGTGGGGTTAAACAGCCGCGCCTTGGAGGCAAAGCTGACGGGTGTAAAACTTATCTTTTTGGAGATGATAATGTGTTTATGATTGATATGGATGATCGAGAACTGGATTATGTGTTTTGCAGGTGATCATTTGGATAATGCCGGTTCATTGGAGAGAGAGAGATTGGTCACAGCTCAGGGAGGCTGTGACCAATGAGGAGCCGACGGTTCGCGATACTTTGGCAGCTTGTAGGTTGTTGAAGTTCTTTGAGTGCCCCTTGGTATGGGCCAAGGAGTACCTCCTGCATTTCTTGGTTCGGATGTGGATTCTGGATCTGCATTGTTTTATGGTGTGGGGTGAGCAGCTGGCCTTCACTGCGGTGGAGGATGTATATTTTATGACTGGGCTCCCATTTTGGGGAACGCCCTTACCGACGGAGCCTGTATTACCTGGGGATGGGTAGTTGACTACCTTTGGCCGAAGGTACTCTACAAAGGAGGACTTTATTTCGGGCTTTGTGGTGAGTATCGGGGCTATGGATGCTCTGGTTCATTACTGTGTGGCAGTGATGGTTGTGAGGGTATATGGGTCCCTTGCGACTTAGCGGATCAGTGGTGGTCAGCTAAGGATTATGGGGAGGGCACTAGCAGGAGATCATTTTTCCTAGGGCTTGATGCTACATGCCAATATGGTAGGGCAGCTAGATAGGTGTCGGGTTGCGGATGCAGGGGACTTCGCTTTTGGGTCCATCTTGGTTGCATGGTTCTTGGAGAGGGTGTCGATGTTGCACCCTAGAGTGTTATTAGGTGCACCTGGTGCACGAGAGACGTGACTGAAGCGATGGGCTAGGATATTGATTCAGCATGGTGGTGGGGAGGGTGGCCATTTTTTCATGGCCGAGGCTGCACAGGTGTGGCAACAGATGCTGCAGATCATACTACAGTATCCGTNCCTGTTGTCAGAGTGATTGGACGAGAGACATTCAGAGGAGATTTGGAGATTCTGAGAGGATGATGCGGTCGATGCAGGACCAGCGAGCTTCAAGTTAGTTGTCTTATCGTCCTGCCTAAAATTAGGGTTTCTATTTTTTGGGCAGGGCCTGTATGGAGGGTTGTATGGGGGGTTTTGTGGGTGTGGACCCCCCAGTGCGTGGGCGATCGAGAAATATACGCACATGGGTGCAAACCTGTAATGAGAGTATCCGCACACGGGGGTGCCTAAATGGGGGAAACAGGTGTGCATGGTATGCATACCTGTAAGCTAAACATTTGTGCATGCATGCGCAGTTGTGTAGTGAACAGACATGCCTGTATATGTGACAGGGGCGCATGAAGGCGCCTTTGTTTGGCCGACAGGTGCGCATATGTGTGCGTCTGTGGGATGCATAGGCATGCATCTGTGTGCGCCTATGGAATGAACAAGCATGCATGTGTGTCACCTGTGGGGTTAAACAACCGCACCTTGGTGGCAATGCTAACGAGTGTAAAACTTATCTTTTTTGGAGATGATAATGTCTTTATGTTTGAGATGGCTGATCAAGAACTGGATTATGTGTTTTGCAGGTGATCATTTGGACGATGTCGGTTCACTGGAGAGAGAGAGATTGGTCAAAGCTCAGGGAGGCTATGACCAATGAGGAGCCGGAGGTTCGCGATACTTTGGCAAATTGTGGGCTGCTGAAGTTCTTTGAGTGCCCCTTGGTATGGGCCCAGGAGTACCTCCTGCAGTTCTTGGTTTGGATTTGGAGTCTGGATCTGCATTGTCTTATGGTGCAGGGTGAGCAATTGGCCTTCACTGTGGTGGAGGATGTATATTTTCTGACTGGGCTCCCGTTTCAGAGAACGCCCTTACCGGCGAAGCCCATATTACCTGGGGATGGGCAATTGGCTACCTTAGGCCAGAGGTACTGTACGAGGGAGGACTTTATGTCAGGCTCCGTGGTGAGTATCGGGGCTATGGATGCCCTGGTTCATCGTTGTGTGGCGGCGATGGTTGTGAGGGTATATGGGTCCCTCGCGACTCAGCGGATCATTGGTGGTAAGCTGAGGATTATGGGGATGGCGCTAGCAGGAGAGCATTTTTCCTGGGGCTTGATGCTGCATGCCAAGATGGTAGGGCATCTATATAGGTGTCGGGCTGCAGATGCAGGGGAATTTGCTTTTGGGTCCATCTTGGTTGCATGGTTTTTGGAGAGGGTGTCGATGTTGCGTCCTAGAGTGTTATTGGGCACACCTGGTGTGCAAGAGCTGCGACTGAAGCAGTGGGCTAGGATCTTGATTCGGCATGGTGGTGGGGAGGGTGGCCATTTTTTCATGGCTGAGGCTGCATAGGTGTGGCAACAGATGCCGCAGATCATATTGTAGTGTTTGTACTGTGGGGTGGAATTTCAGGGTGATCCGGAGATGGTGTTACCACCAGGAGAGGTGTTCGACCACCGAGGTATGATGTGATTTTTTTATGTTTTGATATTTAGATAGTATAGCATGTGTATTATGTATAGATGGATGTTGATTCTATCCTTTGTTTGTTTGTATGTGCAGATGTGGGACCTCGCGGGTAAGAGGTTGAGTTGGTTAAAGAGCTGGCGCGTCAGGGGCCGGTGAGACCTCTGCGGGGTGAGTCGTGGGTAGGAGAGAGACGACGACAGGAGGATGCTGAGGCGAGACCTACTGGTAATGAGAGGGCATCTAGGAGATGTCATTTTGACAACCCGGGTGTAGGGCCATCACATGCTCCTCTGGCCGAGGCTGGGGGAGAGTTTGAGGATATTCACTACTGCTTGAAGGCAGTGCTACAGGGAGTGCCTAAGGGAATCTGGTCGTTTATCTAGGATGAGGGCGTCCTAGAGCAGTGTGTGGGGGTTCCGTTGATGTGGTGGACTGTGGTTCGGAGAGCAGCAGTAGCAGGTGCTGCGATGACTGGGTGGCTACCTCCAGGTCCGAAGGGACCGATAGTGGGTGGGGCACCACCTCCTGAGGGAGGGCCAGGTGGTGGTGCTCTAGAGTCACCATGAGTGTCTCTGTATGTATTTTTGTATATTATATAGGTTGGTGAGCCCATTGGGTGTGGTGATACTAGTTTTGTATCGAGGTGGTTCACTGGCCTACGGATTTTGTACATGATGTACTCTATTTTTTTTATAAACATTTTGACGGCACAGTTAACCAATATATATATATATATATATATATACATTTTGGGATCTTTGTGATGTTCACATGTGTGTGATGATTTTTTACTATTGTGTATGATGTCTAATCTATATGCTGTGACAAACTTCTGATGGTTTNATCACAAAGATCCCAAAATGTATATATATATATATATATATATATTGGGATCTTTGTGATGTTCACATGTGTGTGATGATTTTTTACTATTGTGTATGATGTCTAATCTATATGCTGTGACAAACTTCTGATGGTTTATGTGTGTGTAGAGGTGTCTTGATGTGATATATGCCAATCTAGTACAATGTTAGCCATGTTATCTATGATTTGATTAAATTGTCTTGGAATATGTGTAAATGTAATGAAATCAAAATGTCGAACTTGCGGGTATTTTCGAAAGAGGCAAGGATCACGGACACGGTACACATTGTTGAGCTGGAGGATGACCAGTTGAGAGTCTAGTAAGACGCTAAGGTGACGAATATGATGATGGCTGGCATCGACGATGAGACCAATGAAGGTAGCATACTCGGCTTGGTTGTTGGTTGCATAGCCCAAACATATGTCACTGGAGTGGAGCAATTCATGTGAGGGGGAATAGAGGGCCCAAGCAGCTGAAGCGAGATTATGTGTCCAACGGCTAGCATCGTCAGCATAACCGATGTGGTAGGCCGATCGAAGAGGCATCTATCAATAACACAAATGATAGTTTATAAATGAGGTATGGAAAAAAAAGATTAAAAACACTACAGAAAAAAAACCTAATGTAGAATGCCTATGCTCAGGCGTAAAATTTCTTTAAGTACAACCCGTTGATGGGTTCTTTGAGAGAGAGGCCCTTGGGGGAAGCCAAGATGTATGTGCCTTTAGTGAGGCAATGTTGGATAATGTAAAGGCCATGCCATAGTGACTCAAATTTTCTGTGTCCGAGGGTATCGTGAGCGATATCCTAAGCAAGGATAAGGCCGCCTTCGTGAAATGAGCGAAGGTTGACATGATGATCAAAGGTGGATTTTGACCATTTTTTGGCTACCTCATTGTTCTGTAATGAAGATTGACGATCTTCATCCAGGGACTCTAAGTTCAGCAAACGCTTCTCCATTGGAGCAGTGTCAGGTAATACCTCAATTGCGGTGCGTAAGGTGGAAATTTTGCACTCGATAGGAAGAGTGGATTCGACCCCTTGGACTAGATGAAATGGTGTGAAACCAGTGGCAGTTTTCACAGCCGTACGGTAAGCCCATAGTGTAGAAAATAGCATATGATGCCAATTGGTCTTATGTTTGTTAACCGTGCACTGCAACATGGTCTTGAGGACCTTGTTAACTACTTCGACCTTCCCATTGGACTGAGGGTAGTATGGTGAGGCGAACTCGTGGGAGAATCCTAACCAAGATGAGAGTTCCATGAAAATATCATTCTCGAAATGTTTCCCATGATCTGAGACTAGTGGGAGTGGTACTCCAAAGCGGGATATGACGTGGTTAAAGAAAAAACGCGTTGCGGTGTCAGCGGTGTTGTTGAAGGTAGGCATGGCTTCAGCCCACTTTGTGAAGTAATCAACTGCGACGATGATGTATTTTTTTCCATTGCTGGATGAAGGGTTGCACATCATAAATTTGATGCCCCATTTACAAAAGGGGCCTGCAGTAATGATTGGGTGTAGAAGAGTAGGTAGTGCTCATGCTTTGTTGGCATAAAGTTGGCATTTATCACATCGCTTCATGGCATGAATGCAATCGTGAAACAATGTAGGACAAAAGTAACATGCGCAGATAATTTTTTGAGTGGTGGACATCCCTGAAAGGTGGCCCCCCGTAAGTGCCACTATGGCAGTCGTTCAAGACTCGATCAGCCTTGTTAATAGTCAAGCATCAATAGAGTATGGTGTTGACCCCTCGCCGATATAAGATATCTCCGATGAAGAGATAGCGGGAGGCCCGATGGCGAATACATCGACGATCATCTCATGAGAGGTGGTTACCGAACTTTTGGGTTCAGAGGTAGACAAGGAGATCGTAGTACCAAGGATCATCCGAGGGGATGTAAAAGAGATGTTCATCGGGGAAGTCGGTAATGACGGGGGAATTGGTAGTATCGAAGGGGAAAGCTGTGACGAGTTCGACGAGGACAAGAGATTCCTTGCTCTTGGGTGTTGCAAATTCGAGATTGTACTCCTGAAGGATAGCGATCCATCAGAAAAATTTACTGTTAATTTGTCGACGACTGAGCAAGTATTGCATGGGGTTGGAATCTGCTATGACTTTGGTTGTGCGAAGCAAAATGTAATGGCGCAGTTTCTGGACTGCGAGGTCAACTGAAAGGGATAGTTTCTCTTCGTGATTGTGTTTCAAGGGTGGCCCTAAGAGGTTTTTACTAATGTAGTAAATGACATGCTTACGATCATCATCTCCTATTTGAATGAGAACTCCTGCTACTGAGATGGATGAGGCTGATATGTAGAGGATATAGTCACGATTATAGTCAGGTGAACTAATTAAAGGGGCGTTGGAGAGTGCCATTTTAAGATCGTCAAAAGCATTTTGGGCATGTTCATCCCAGTGGAGTGGGATGTCGTGGCGTAGTAAGGGAAGGAAACCGTGTGCTTGAGTGGCATAGTTTGGGACAAATCACCGTAAAAATTTATCTTTTCCTTGTAGGCTCTAGAGTTGGTCTAAATTTTTAGAGGGTGGAATTTTTGTGATGGCCTAGACTTTGAGGGGATCCACGATAATACCACTTTAGGAAACGATGAACTTGAGGAGGTGCCTGACAGTGATGCAGAACACACACTTGAGGGGGTTCAAGTGGATGTTGTACTGATGAAACCTTTGGAAGATGACTCGTAAATCATCAAGATGCTGCGTGCATTTTTTGGATCGAGCTATGAGGTCATCAAAGTATGCGAGGATGATATGAGCTAGATCATGAAAAATGTATGTCATAGCCCGTTGGAAAGCTGCACCAACGTTTTTTAGGCCAAAAGGCATGACACGATATGCAAAAGTACCCCAAGGGGTGGTAAATGCGGTCTTGTATTGATTGGCTAGATGGATTTGGATTTGGTTATAGACAAAGAAATCGTTCATGAAGGATAAAGTCTCGTGGCCTGCGCAGTCATCGATAATTTGGTTGATGAAAGGCATTGGAAAGTTGTCTTTGGGACATGTGTGATTGAGATCGTGAAAGTCTGTGCATACACAGATGGTGCCCTGTTTTTTGTTAATGGGGACAGGGTTGGAGACCCATGAGGTATAGGCAATGGGGTAGATGAACCCAACCGCACGTAGTTTGTCAATCTCAGCTTTGATGGCCACTGCTTTGGATGGGTGTAGCGATCATTGTTTTTGGAGAACTGGTGTGATATCAAGCTAGGTGTCTATGCGATGTTCAACAATAGAGGGATCAAGGCCATGAATCTCTGTGTATGACCAGGCAAAAATATCCCAATACTCTTGGAAGAGGGCTTTGTAGGCGGTGATTTCTTCAGGAGTGCATGTGGCACCAATGGTGATTTCCTCGATGTCTCCATTTTTTATGGAAATATCGATTTTGATGGTAAGGGAAATGTTGGCCATATTGTCATCTTCAAAATCATCAGGGGCAGGGATAGGGTTGTTGAACCAGTCGATATGCCCTGATGGGATAAAATCCTTGGTTTCGACTGCGTATATGGGGTGTTCTTTAGGAGGCATGAAAGCTTCCTGTGAAAGGAAGAGCGCCCTGTGGTGTAGCGCATCCCATGGGTAGTCGAGGGTGGTTAATTCCTCGAGTATGTCCTCGTCACAGTGGAATTGTTGGGAATACAAGGGATCTAAAAGAGTAATATTGGTGACTGTCATCGTGTGGATATCTTCTGGTGATGAAGAAGCAGGGGAAATGACGCAATGAGATTGCGATGGTTCACTTGACATAAACCAAATATCTAGATACTGAGGGTTATAAATGGTAGTTGGGTGTAAAATTTCCGTGGGGAAATGAATGGGGGAATTGGGGGGATTTGGATAGTGGTGTGTGTAATGGCCATATTCTGAACAGATGGCACATGTGAATTTGGTTCGTAGTCCTTTGTTACTTGTGTTCTATGAGATAGCAGCAATACTAGAGGCAGCGATGAGTGGTGGTGGTGCTCGAGGGAGTTGGATGAGATTACGTAACTCGGGGAGAGATGTGCATTTTTTGGTGGGGTGTCCATCTTTCTCGCATAGTGCGCAAGGAGGTTGGACACATGGGGGAAGTAGAGCTGTGGGATCCTTATTCTTTCGCCTACCCCCAACTGTAGTAGGGGGGTTAGTGAGTGGGGGTGTAAGGGGTATGGTGGGAGTCAGTATGGGAATCTACATCGGGATTTCTTCTATTTGGGGAGGGAGGGATGGTTGAGGAACCATCTCAGGTGGATGTAAATACCAAACTGGGATTTCCAGTACCATATTAGGAAGGGTAAGCATTGCAGTGACCTGGAAATCCTATACACCTGGTGGGGGGTAAAAGAAAGGGATTTGAGTAATGGCTTGGGGAAATGTCTCCCAAACTGGGATATGGCCTTGGGGTGAGGTGAAATCGTGGACTAGTGGAGTCAATGAGTTCACAGGAGATTCCTCAGGGAGGAGCTCTACGAATAGTGGGACATCAGATATAAGAGAAGCCTCACAAGGAGGAAGGGTATCCTCAATGTCAGTTCCTTTGGACGAAATGACACATACTTGGTTGGAAGGATGAATGAGCGGTGGTGCACCATGGTAAGTTCCTAACAAGGATGGGTCTTTGAAAATTCTGGGCCCCATTTCGATGAGTGGGTACATCTCAGGATTAGTATGGATGAAAGGGAGAATGTTATTGATGTTGGCAAAAGGGTTAGGCTCATAATGTGAGACTTGATCAACGGTAATAATCTTCCCATTATGAGGGAACATCATGGTTCGAAAGACAGAAGAGGAAACTGCCTTCATAGTGTACATGTAGCTACGACCGAACAAGATATTGTAATATAGTGGGGTGTCGATAACTTCAATGTCAATGAGAATGGTCTTGCCCCTGAGTTCTACAGGGACATTTTGGAAGAGCCCTTCGAGAGAAGATGGTCATCCATCATAAGCTCTTAAGGTAATGGCAGATGGTATAAGTTCAGGGGAACCAATTTTCTGCCATATAGACTTGGACATGATGCATGTGGATGCACCTTCATCGATGATGCATCGATGAACTGTAATGTTCTGAATTTTAACAGGGATTTGAAAAGCGATGAGAGAGAGGAGGTGAGGTTCTCCATTGTCGAGATCAAATGTGATGAGTTGAGTATCCGTAGGGTCAAATGCCCCCAAGGTGGAAAGTAATGACTTCCACTAAGTGGGACAAGTTTGAAGTACTTCTAAGACTGACATGGTCGTTGGGGATTGTGCCAAGTCATTAACCAAACTGTAGTTATGAGCCTCCCTAGCCTGAGGGTTGTGGACATTCCTACGCAATGGGATGTGAGGGATGCGAAGAGGTGTTTTCGTGTTAGGGTGAGGGATCATCAAAGGGGATCTCGTTGGTGTTTGGATTGTTTATGGGGGAATGGGAAGAGACTCAGAGGGTGCATGGGATTGACAACTACATGTATGTAGAAGAACTTCTTCCTCACTAGTGAGGAGGATAGTACGATCTACGGGATTGCTTGGATTGAGATATTGTCCCAACTGCGGTGGGGTAGGATGCATGTCCTGTTGGGTGTTCATCACTCCTTGGTGTGCAATGGGGTTCTGCAGCATGGCTGGGGGGGTTGTTGCACGTATTGTTGTGGGGCCTGCTGAGGGGCAAGCGGTGCTGGAGGATGTGGTCCATTCACAGAGTCTTTCATCCATTTAAAATCAGCGATTTGGGGGAAATGATGAGTATAGTGACCAAACTCACCACAAAGGGCACAGGGGAAGATGGTTCGAAGGTTATTGTTATTTTTCCCTTGACGTCTATTGTTGTTTCCCCCCTAG